>OENT01001133.1:0-55918 GCA_900239685.1 Rotaria macrura | reverse complement strand
CTTGGTGTTAGTTATTTCATTAAGTTAATATATTAAATGTTTTAGAGTAAATATAGGGAGAAATTTGCATTTCAGGAAGTTGTTAATTAAGCTGCGTATTGTTAGTATTTGTTTTCCTTTTTGTATAGAGTGAGTCTTGGGTTACTGTAAGTAGGAGGTATGCATGTTCTACACCAAATGATTTGTATAGTGTGAATCACGCTAACGACACAGAATATAGAGTATGTTTACATTTTAAACGACATTGGCAAGGATATTCTAGCAGAAAAAAAACAAAACATCGTTATCCTTTCAAAGCCTTTAATGTGTTACAATGATTATTAAGTCTAAATGGAAAACTTGACAGCGAATTTTTAATAAGTATTATAATGAGTATACTATGTAAAGTAACTGCAAGTGTATATACTCTTCTATATCTACTTTGAATAATTTTTCTTCAGGTCAAACCTGCTGCACTGACTAAAGTTAATTGAATAGATTGAATACTAGTTTAGTAACAAACGTTATAACTGAAATTTCGCGAATGAAAAACGCAAATTTCATAACATAGATGACCATAAGATCTATTCAATTTAGCTTTCTTGTACCGGATTCTTTCATGGCATGAATTCATGCGTAATATTAGCTTTATTCTATGTCAAACATTCAGAGTCGGCTAATAATCTGATGAACGGAGTAGTCATTAGATTATGTTTTTTTTGATAAACGGAAAAGATTATCCTAAAGATTTGTCTACTGTTCCACTATGGTTCTTCGAAACAATTATAATTCTATTTTTTTGTAGCTTTGCAATGTATTATATTCACATATGTGTTGATAACTTAATTAGAATCTAAATGTTTGTGAAGGTGTTTAATATACAGACTTAGTTTGAGTGTAACAATCTTCCACAGTCATTCACATTATGATTTACAACCGACAACGTAAACGAGTGTATTTCGTCATAGTACATATCACCTGAATTAAAGCCATGACTCTCCTTTCCGTAGGCGACAAAATACGACAGTATATCATATAGTAAAAAGTGATATTATTTCTTGGTCCACTTATCATTCTAGTTTATCAATCAAAATACTGATCAAAGAAAGTCTTTTTTTTTATATCGACAGTATTCTTCTATACTACAATCTAGTGGTAAAGTCAAATGAATCGTTAATAGATATTATTTTAGGTGCAATTAGTATTGAAGATAATCCTGGTATAATTCAATGAAAATCAATAATCATTTTTTATCTTCGGATTACTAATATGCAGAACTAACGAAAGTAGTATTGAAATTGATTGAATCTTTCCACGAGAGTTTGAGATAAAAATCCACCTCAAATAATTCCTTCTACAGATGATCTATGTGATTTCACCAGCTAGTTGTTTGCAAAAAAAATATTCATAAAAAATGATTAAGTTTGAATTCATTTTATCACACATAATTCAAAACCAAAGCGATTTCAAACAAAAATATTCAAATTTACTGAAATATTGTCATATTAAAATATATTTAACGAGGAAATATTCGCAACTGATTCGCACTACTTGATCATATATGGTACCTAAAAGGAATCTCACCATTAGTTTCAGAGTTTTAAACGAAAAACATGTTATGATACATGTTGTCACCATACATACGCCGTTCTTCATTCGTTTTAAAACTCAACTGAAACACACTGTTTATGCTTTCTTCATTTTAATCAAACGAGAGGAGCTGAGGATAAAAGATTCGACCAAAAAACAGGGAGTCCTAGTTAGGATATCCAAATACATTAAAAAGAATTAGCAATAGATAACTCCATCATCTGTCAAAGAATGTGTGTCACTCATAGTTCTGAAATCAAGCAGCAATAGTAAGAGTTCTTTTTCGTTTTTAATGTACATAATCAACTCTATCTACTAACAAAACGTGAGCTAAAATGATTTGAATCGGTTGAGAATGCTCCGTCGTACGAAAAGTACTCTTCTACTCAAATCTTCTAAGCCTTTCTCGGTAGGATGTTCCTGAATACTGTAAATCAATGAAACTACTATTCTTAAGTGGAACTTATTCCGACTATTTTAGGTGACTTTCTGCGACATTCTTTTGAACGTAAAACTTTAGAGGTAAAAACAACATAAATCAAGTATAATCGATTTAAATTTTATTTTACACACAGGTACTGTATATGACACAATCATTGAAAAAGTTTTTAATTTTTCAAAAGAGTCTGTACGATGATGGATTGAATATTGATGAGACTTGTAACTGTGGTGTTGCATAAACTTATTTGTGTGTAAATGATTCAAATGTGTGATAAAAATCAGATGTACTATTCGAATTTATCAGACCGAATATATTTACGATAAATAGATTTTTTCCCTTGTTTATCAACTTGATGCAAATCGAATGACGATTTTGAGTTAGTTTAAGTGATAGTATCTCATTGTTGAGTCATGTTATTGATGATAGAGACGATGTATTTCTCATAGCATCACCTTACGTTGTATGATATTTGGCAAGAGCGGAAGCAATACTTCAGGAATGCATACTTTGCTCTTACTTAAAAGAAATGTTGACCTAGGCGAAGTCTCGCTCTTGTTCATATGGAAAATAAATCATGATATATGTTGAATTTGGTGTGTTGGATCGTATATAAAATAAGATTATCAATTGTAACGTACTGAACTTCTCTATGTATTCGATATAATTCTTTCAACTTAATAAGGAAACATTTGATAAATCTCTTTTAGTAAATTTTCAAAACTCTTGTTTCCTATTTTGCCAATTATCAATTATGATAAAGAATATATTTAATTCCCATTCGATTTTTTTATAAGAATGAATTCAAGTAACGTAAGAATACAATATCTAATTACATTTCGAATACGATATTCAAATAAAATTCTTTTTAGCACCTGCTGCAATCAAAATAATGTATTGGATTACAAATACTGATTTGAACTCTTGAGATTCCTTGAGTATACCTCAAATGTATCGATTTTGTTTTGTTATATTAGACATTCTGAAATACTGACTCATATTACTACCACGCATCGTAATACATACTGTCGGCGGCAATCATCTCATGAACTTGCAAAGCCAATAAACGAAAGTTACATAGTTTTATTTTTCAAAACAATCAAATAATTGTCCCATGATGTTAATCAACGTGGATGATACTTGCTTCGCTAAATTATCAGCCCAAGTTATGTCACCATTCGAAAGTAAAATGACACCAACACTTCGTTTTTCATTTACCATCATCGTGTGTGCAACACCTGGCATCCATCCACGATGTCCTACTAAATGCCGATTATTTTGATAGCGCCAATTCCAAATCAAACCATATTGTACATCCGGTTCTTCGATTGAACCTTGTTGTCGACTAACACGAAGTATTTGATTGATTGATGAATCATTTTGAAGAAGCTCAGGAGAAAAATTCTTAAGAAAAGATCGAAGATAAATCGATAAAGTTCGAGCTGACATTCGAAGCATAGCAGATGGATAAACACTTATACCGTAGTATGGAATATATAGCCATTCACTTGAATTTTTAGCCTATGATATAACGAACAATTAGTCAATACGTCGAGATAGAACTTTCTTCTCTTTTTCTTTCTGCCTCTGTAAAAAGTATCCAAACATGTAGACTTTCGTCAACACGCTGAATGATGAAGAAATTCATTATGAAAAAAAATTTGTTCATTTAATGCTATCTCTAACAAGTTAAATCAAATTGTACAGAAAACAAGTGTCATGCAAAATAAACACTATTAATTCAAACAAAATTATTCCAATGGAATAATCAAACTGTAAGCATATCATTGTGAATTGTCATTACTGATTGAAATGAAATCAAAATAAATTAATGCGCGGACTGACATAAATTATATGTAATAGTATGTAACACGAATATATGGACATCGCCCATTTCTTTTACATGCATTGTTCTTTCAACTAGTGTGTTCTAGCACAATTTTGTTATTCTTTTTCAATTTTCGACATCTAACTACTTTCCCCATTATGACGTTTTAATGTGAATAATTCTGAAAAATGTACTTTTACCTGAACAACATTTAGTTGTGGTGCTATTTGATGATAAACACTTAACAATGATATATTGTAAACATAATGTTCAACTAAATCTGTTTGTCTCAATGCAAAAGTTGATAATCGATAGCTTGCTTCGCTATTCGAAATACCTAATGGTTGAAGAATTTTCAATTGAACATAATTTTCGAACGAAATTCCAGATAGCTTCTCAATAATAAGTGCACCTAAAGTAGGACCAACATTAGTATAATACGTTACACTACCGGGAGCTTCAGAGAGCCAACTAGCATTATTCAATAGATAGCGAACTACAACATTCGTTATATTTGTTTGTAAAAACTTGTCACCTGACATTGCATGATGAAATTCTTCGTCATAATTCGATCCGAGTCCAGATGAATGAGAAAGAAGATGATGCATCGTGATATTTGAATATGGAAACAATGGATGAAATATTCTTACTGGATAATTTAAATATTGATTTATGTCAACATCAAGATTGAGATCACCTGTTTCGACTAATTGCATTGCTGCAAGAGCTATGAATGTCTTTGAAAGAGAAGCCAACACAAAGATTGATTTCGATGGATCGATTGGATGTTGATTTGAAATAGGTGAATGATAACCAAAACCTTGTTCATAGAGTACTGCACTTGAATTAACAACAATTACTGCAAGACCAGGTATATGAACATCACGTAATTGATTTTCGATTGATGATCGAGAAAGGATACATTGATCAGTGGATATGATGACAGCCGACGTGAATAACAAATAGAGCAGCATGTTAATGTATGATGCATAAGAAATGTACTTTTATCCTTTTCGTGCATATCTATGTTTGAGAAGAGATTATCAATGTTGAAATGTCAGCAAATGATATTTTCTTTAAAATCCAACAAGTTAAAAGTTGAATAACAATATCTATTCTATCGATAAAGTGAGACAAATGGATATTATTGAAAGGTGCTTCATATTCAACTTGTAACATAGACTTTTCCTTGCTTGACCTATACGTATATATTTTAACAAGTGCTATTTTACTATGAAACGATTTCTATTCTTCGTTCTAAAAGAAAATAATCGTATAATATAGAATTCAGCAACGAATAATTAATGCTAAAAATTGATTAGTTTCATCGATACATTCTACTAGAGATGCAACGGCGGCGATGACCGTTACAATTGGTAACCGGTTCACCAGTAACCGGTGCAGCCGGTAACCGTTCCGATCGGTAATTGGTCCAACCAGTAACGGTTTCACCGGCTACTGTTATAAGCTGGTATTAGCCAGTATAATCCGGTATAAACTAGCGATGCAATAATGACAGTGAATTACACATCACCGGCTCATACCAGTAACCAGTTCTAGCCCGGATACACTCATACTAGCCGGAATAAACCAAAATAAGCCAAATAAGGCCGTTCAGAGGCAATAGGACGGTTATGGCAACGACCGGTTATTTTCACCGTAACGCAGGATCCAGCGGGAACGATTTTTCCAGCATATTCCCGTCCCGTTTCCCTCGGGAATCGGGAAAGAGAATTCCCGTGGAGATTTCGGGAATAGAATACGGGAACGAGAACGTTATAAAAATCTTTCCGTTCTGGAATATCTGTTGCTCCTATTTTTATGTTTATCGAATTGTATCGGTGGAGCAATTTTTTCTTTTGAAATAACTATTATGTTATGTATATGAACAAAAACAAATATCTGTTAAAATAATTGCCTAAATTGATTGGCTGCTCACCACATTACACATCATTACCAGTGTTCCACTTTCACTTGCCCATTTTAATACCGTTTTACATAGTAAGCATATTATGTGATTTTGAGCAACGCCTTCCCCTTAAATCTGCGAATAATTTTTCCATAATTTGCTTCTTCCATATGCTAGTTTTACGAATGAAATCGATGTAATATAGAAAGATACTAAATCTTGAAGTGCAGTTTTCCATAGAGTTGTTTTTGTTGAAGTCATTCACTTTAGTGAAACTAAAATACAAGAAGAGCAAATATAGATAATAATGACAAAATGTATCTAAAGTAGAGACAAAAAAACAAAATGGATTGGCATGAGCTCATAAGTACGAAGAAAACAATTACTAATAGAATATAATGTATTGAATGCCAACAATAGATGAGTGTCGAAAAAAGACACTAAGTTAAACGTAAAAGAATCGGATAAATGATTAAAGCCAAGTATTAACGAAAGTATGAGTCAGAACATCGGCGACTATGGAAGCTTTTAACAGTTTAACGCGAACTGCATCATTAGTTATTAAACACCCAACGCTAAATTTCTTTCTTCCATGCATTTTCTGTGAAATATATGCTATGTTATGAAACATGAGACGTTGCAATAAGGTTATATGTGACATTAGAATTCTTTCAATGCGAACAATGGAATCATAATAGAACCTGTGAAAATCTTTCGGGAACGGGAATCGGGAAAAAGAATTCCCGTAGAATTTTCGGGAATAGAATGCGGGAACAGGAATTCTGATAGGAATTCGGGAACAGAAACCAAGAAAAGTCGTTCCCGCGGGACCCTACCGTAACGTCCCTTGAATAAACCGGTATAAAGCAGTTATTAGCCGGTATTAACGGTAACCGGTCGTTACGGTAACCGGTACAGCGGTTACTGTTAGAACGGTGAACCCATGATTCACCGTCACCGTTGCATCCCTGCATTGACTACTTATATGACAGAGACGGATATATAATGTGAACGAGTAGTGAATTAGATTTTGAAAAAAGTCGATTTCTGATCGAAGCCTCAGTGAAAGATTTGATTGCGTCTAAGAAATCTAACGATGATGTGGACGAAATCTGCTTACTATTCTCACCGATAATTTTAGATCGTACGACAATTAACGATAAGCCTCTCAAAGGGAAAGAATCCCATCAGATTCCGTAAAGCAGATCCGATGGGTGAACCCTATTTATTCAGTGAACACTACTTATTACCTGATGACCTCACTCGAAGTCAGAGTAAAACGTTCGTGTGAGATTCCGTCAAATTCTTACAGTAGGATCTGAATTCTCCTGAGTATTGAAAGATTGAGTTGTTAGTTTAGGCAGTCTATCTGTTTTCTGACATTGTCAAGTGACGCCATCTGTTTGCCAGATAACTTTGAGGTGCCTTCAAAACATACAATATGAAAGAAGCATTGAATGACTGAGTGAGTATTTTTATTCAATGGTAAAGTAACAAATTCGAAAGTTTTTTTCAAAATTTCCTCATATTGATATCAGATCTGGAAGCAACGTAAATTGTTTTAAAGCATATTCTAAATATATATGAAACCGTGTTTTTATGAATTGTGAACAAAACCCTATATGAATGTTCTAACATAATCATAGAAATTTGTTTTTCAGAATATGGGGTCAAGTCCTGCAAAAGAAAATTTTGTCTGTAAAAACGTATTCATCCATGAACCAAAATCAGTCTATGTACCTTTAGAGTCGCTCACTGAATCAGTTATACGCTCTATAGTCGCAGTGATTAACTCATATGATGAATACAATCCGAACTTTAGTCCATTTGCACTTCTCACATTTTTACTTGCAATAAATGAAAAATTAAATGATATTGAAAATAAAAACGATGAACATGAACAACCAACCGATAAAAATGTAATTGAACATGTGAAAAACGTTCGACAATGGCTTGTTAACGATGGTAAAAATCCATTAAACTGGGAGAAGCTTCAAGAAAAATATGATAGATTGAACAAATCTCAACGTAAAATTTTGGAGAAGAATTACAAAATGAAAGAAGGAGATCCTTACTACGAATTAACAACTTACACTGTGAGTTGCTTCAAACTCCAGTCTCTGAATATTTCAATTCCACATTTATTCTGAAACACGACCTGAAAAGAGTGTTGAAGTGTTTAGGGTAGCAATTTTTCACCCCCCCCCCCGTCTAGACCGTTACAGATAGAATTCTAGTGTGTCACAGACAACCTCCAGAAACCATCAAACACTGTTGTCGACGTCTGCAACGTGTTATCACAGGTGATAATAACCAACATCTGAATAAAATATAGATGAAGTCTTCTCTTCTTGAAGCGTTATGCTTCATAGTATATAATGATCATGAAATATACCCGAGTACAGTCAGAAATGACCAGTTTTAGCGAGTTTAGGAAAAATGAGTCTATCGTGTTTCACATTTCAATCCCTCACGGATTGCGCTAACAGCTTTTTATTAGCAGAAATCAAAATTAGTTTTTACGATCATTTTGCTTTTATAGAGTGACTAGATTAGAAAATGATCGTACATGTGTTCACTTAACCTGTCCATCACAAAATCGAATATGCAAAAGATGGAATAATGACACAAAATACAAATATGTAAAATTATGTTTATGAATGCAATCTACAGACGAATCAAAGTTTATTTCATTGAATTCTACACGATAGTAACTTTCACACAGCGAACACTCAGTAACATTTCACGATGGCATTTTTGTCGACAATCTTAGATAACGTATAAATTGTATTGTTTTTTCTTGTTCAAATGTCGCACTATCTAAACCGAAGAATTAATGTAAGCACAACCGAATAAGATTATTATGAACTGTGATAGACGTTCTTGAAATAAGATCAAATATTTGATATAAATCGAAACTCATTCTAACGTGTATGTACTACTTGTTTATTGTATTTCTGAGAAGAGTCAATTACCGACATTACTGTTTACATTTCAAGGAAAACAACGATTAAGATGAGAGTTATTTACACAGATTCTCTCATTGTAAACTCTATTTATTTAGCTATTCGCTGATGTAAAACGATCTCGTGGATATATGACTAAGTTTCGTAATGAAGGCTTCAAACCTGAAGAACTTAAAGTCTATTGGAATGCTGAACAAATCGAAAATCTTTGTTCAAAACACGAAGATCAATCAGATTTAAAACCACCACATGATCCGTCAGATGTTGATGCTGTTGAAAATCTCCGTCAGTTTCCTGTTTGCGATCGAAATCATCGTGTTAAGATTGAATACATCAACAAAGGCATTGAAAAAGCTGTTTTCGATGTACCCGAGGGTGCTCAAATCATCGTTCTAAATTTTGCGGTAAAATCGTTCATAGAAGATTCCTTACGAAATATTTTTTTTTGAATGCCTATAGAATGAACAATCACCGGGTGGTGGTTACTTGAGGCATGCCCGTAAGTAAATTTTGAAACAATGTTGTTTAATGTGTTCTGTCAGAAGGCAATGCCCATTAAAAATTTAACTATTATTTCATTGTTTACAATTGAGAAATATTCACATCAATAAAGTCTGTTGAGTAATAAAGAAAAAAACTTCATTTTATTGTTTAGGAGCGCAAGAAGAAGTTCTTCTTTATAATTCTGATGCATATCGTTCATTGCTCGATTTAAAATATCAACGAATGGGTGGTGGTTATGCTATACCTGAATTTGGACTAGCGTATGTTCGTAATATACGTATTTTTCATTCAACATCTCCGGAACGACACCGTCAAGCGGATATGTTGGTTTCTGCATGCTATTGCTTAAGTGGATCTGAACTGTATCGTAATCCGGAAAGTCGTGAAAAAGTAATTATCATAAATGTTCCTTTAAACTTGTGTGTATTGACTTATGTTTTTAATAACTAATTAACATATTCATCGATCTGAACTAGAAATGATTTAGAAATTTGCAACAACAATGTATGAATATAAATGTATTATTTTTAGTTGAAGAAAAATAACATGGAAAAATTTCACGCATTTATGGCAGCAGCTGTTGCAAATACAATAGGTGATGGCAGTAATACTTATCTCTTGCTTGGACCGATCGGTACTGGTGCATTTGGAAATGATGTTGAAGATATCGCTGAATGTTTTCGTGATGTACTCGAAATGCCAATGATGAATTCATGTCGACCGATCCGTTATGCATTTGGCCATATTTGGTTTGTTTCTATAGATGAATGGAAAAATGAAACTTTCAAGAGTATTTTACCTAAAGGAGAGCCTGATCCTCCCCAAGAATGAAGAAAGACGTGAAAATCTAGAAGTAATTGATACAATATTACTACTCTATTCTATGGCAGAACCTCATACATTTTTCGACTTTTATTCAAGACTTATTCGATATCATAATAAAGAATAGCAGCCAGAAGTCAATTATTGTTGGTATGAGGGTGAGAATGTAGCTGTCGACTTTTTCTTCTTCTTTGAGGTTCAGATCCCCGCGTGTGAAAACGTGCTCAATTCCGAAAACAAATTGCGCAGTAGAACGTTTCTTAGTTCATAAGAAACTAAATAAAGCAACACTAACAAGTGTGAGGAGGCGTGGGTATCAGAGCTACAGAATCCACACCGTAATATCTAAATCATACCATATTGTTTGATTATTTGCGTCTTCTTTTTATTTCTTACGAGTAATAAATATCACTCGCATGAGATTGCTTCTCCTATGAAGATAATGTCAATGTTATTAGATTTACAGTTGAAATACACATCATTTTAGTCCATACAAAATAATATCGTGTGTAGTGTACTTGTCATTATGTTGTCTTAATACTATTCATTCGAGTTCACTATTATCGAAATTAGGATCTAATTATTGTCCCTGTTTGCTTGTATTGATCAAGTATTAACGTCTCAAGAACGACTTAAACAATCGGTTTTGGAATAACATGACATCGAAACACTAGATGATATGAAGGAACTTGTCCATTACTGCCTATCTTCTTTCATGAATGGACAAAAAATTCAATATTTAGCGAAAAAATAAACTTTCAGTATTCTATTTTCATACCGAATTCATCATTTGTATTCATATCATAACAATATTTATATACTATTTGTATGCGTCCGGTGGAATTTGTAGCTGTTTCATTTCAACAGACGATTACATTCTTACAATAAGGTGATAAAATAAGTAGTAATATATTGGCCTTTTCAACTTCAACATTATCAACATGTGTACATGTACGTATTTCGCATAAGCAAAGTTTGGCATAAAGCTGTCCCAAATTTTTCTTGAATTCAATCTGTATTGGTTGCCCATTACTTCTCAAAGTACCTGAATCTGTATTCAATTGCATTAGCATCGATAGTTTTCTTACAGTATACGATATGGTATAAACAAATAAAACTGATAATTATAATCTTCCTCACTCTAATCAATTTCCTAGAACAAAAAAATCGGTTTCTAAGTTAAAGGACTGCACCGCATGTTTGAAACATAGTTTTTATTGGCAAAAGTAGCCATAGGGAAAACAATATGTTTCTATAGACAGTTGTTAGTGCAATATTATTTGCAACTGAGCTATAGAGGTGACATATACTTAAGCTATATGTCTATGATGTAGACTCCCAGATTGATATACCACTGTCTCTCCTTTCTTTTAGTTTTACTCGTTAAATGTATTGTTGTTAGAAATATCTACTTTATGATTACATTCATTTAAGTTCTACTAAACGCTTCATCGAAATGTAATGAAGAAGTATTCAACCTAGATCCGTCGCTTTCATTCTAGTAAATGCTTGCACAGAACGAATTAGAGTATCATTGAACTGAGAAAAGTACAAAGTCGGATTTTCGACAGACTCTTGATATGATACATTCACTAGACTTTCTCACATGAAAGAATCGTGTTACAATATGAGACTTGAATCGGGTATACAAATTTTATTTCATCGTTCAGATGATTTTGTATCACTACGTGTGTTTTGGCTGAAACGCTTATTGATGTCATTCGAAAAACTCATCTAGTCGAGTTTTCTCTTTTTATTGTATTTTAACAGTATCGTAAATTTCTGAGTTTAATCAAAAGGAAAATGCTCGCTAATAATTAATCTCTGACACGTTCGCTAGACACTCATAAGATGAAGTTGTAATAAAATAACTCAACGTACACTCGCTGTATTTTAATTACCTTCTGGTTGCTTTGTCTTTATTTGTTAATGGTACTCTTTAATTGTGTATCTCATTGTTCGTCAATTGTTGATCCGATAGCCAACCGACATTGAACAACAGCTAAAACCAATTTTCTTTTGGTTTCTTAAGCTATACAACGTCGTGCTATTTGATCGTCGACTAATTATGATAAATATATATTACATTAAAAGAATAACAACAAGAGAAAAGGATAAAAATCTAAACAATGAATCCCATACGAAATATTTTTTCTTTGTATAACATCACGTTTTACTAACCATACTTTACTGTAGACAATAATTTCTTCGATACTAAATTATTAATGTTTTTAAGGTTCAACAGACATTTATGTCCGTGTAGCTCTTAACTCTTTTGCGTCATTGATAATTCGCCATGCAGCACAAAGTACAGGAAACTTATTTTCAATTATAGCTGGATATATTTTTTTGATTACGACAAGTAATATCCGTCATTTTACATTCATACGAACTTTTCTAACAGCTGTGAGTATTTTCAACAACATTAATTGCACTACTTCGGCATACTATTCGACAAACTTTCGATGTTCTTAGTAATATTTAAGTTGAGTTATGTACTCGCATTAAATAGTTTTAGCAAGAATTGATATTTGTGAAAATCTCTGCATCATATTCGCGGTGATTTTGAATGAATCGATCAATAAATTCTTCGTCGTCAGAACCTTCATCACTATTTTTCTGAATGGGTCTATTTCTATTGTAAAGTCTAGTCTTTCTTGTTCAATTTTATTACATGCAGTTATTTCTTCTTGGTTTATTTTATTGATCGGATCATCAATAAATTGATCAAGACCAAAGGTTAAATCTTCTTTTCTTATGACAGAATATTTGATAAAGAAAAATAATACCTTTTCTTAAAGAAGTGTTTGGGGTCTCCCACTTTGTGCCAAAAGAGCGCCCGAACATAAATGATTAATTTCTTCTATTCCTATAGATTCTACTTTTGAGTCAAGGAGCGATTAATTTTTTTTTTGGAGACACTTTATCTATTGCATCGGAAGACCGAATTTCTTCGGCACGTCAATGTGAAAAAAAAGGAAATGTTGCTTTTTGGTAACATCCGGCTGTAAGGGGTCAAAAATATTGGAAACGTCAGTTTTTATTGGCCTATGAAAGGCCAATATATTGTTGTTGCTTTCAATCATTTCTTTGATGCTGAAGCGCAAATTTTCTTTCTGTCTGTCATTTTGCAGACTAAAACTGACAGATGCCTTAATTTTTCCTAAAACTACCCCAAATTATGCAAAGTTGGTTATGTACCTTTAGAAAATACTTAATATTCCGGGAAATTCGAAGACGTTTCAGAGCATTATTAAGTTTTTCGACCGGAATTACTATGTAACATTCTGAAACTTCTTCGAATTTCCCGGAATATTAAGTATTTTCTAAAGGTACATAACCAACTTTGCATAATTTGGGGTAGTTTTAGGAAAAATCAAGGCATCTGTCAGTTATAGTCTGCAAAATGACAGGCAGAAAGAAAATTTGTGCTTCAACATCAAAGAACTGATTGAAAGCAACAAGGAAAAATAGGCCTTTCACAGGCCAATAAAAACTGACGTATCCAATATTTTTGACCCTTACAGCCGGATATCACCAAAAGGTAACATTTAGCCATTAGGTACTAAACAAGGCTTATCTTTTATGTGGACACATTTCTAGTTTATTCGTACAGAGAGAAGTTCAATGGCACGAGAAAAGATTTTTTGCTAGTAGTTCTCTAGTAGCCAGCCTTAAAGGGTTAAGAATAACTTCTAGTTGATCTTACTTGCTCCCATCAATTGTTTTGCAAATATTCTTACTAAAGCATAAAGTCCATCGAATAGAAAATCAACATACTATTGATAACACCTTCAATAACCATATTGTCAAGAGAAAATTTCATTGAAAGTAGAAAAAATTGCCATATCGAGTTTTTTCAATCATACAATGAATTTGATCGCTAAACTATATTCTGTATCTTGCTTTTAGATAGATGTCAAACATTTGAGCTACATGATTCATTTTATCCTATAGTCAATTGTGTTTTGTTCATAACAAAAGGATAGTGATCAATAGGAGTTTATAAGAAGAAATGTTTCAAAAGCAAGAAAGTATTTCAAACTTTTAGACGTTTCGCTTAAAAGGATTAGTAATGCAAAAGGCATGATAGAATTGCCCAACGATTCTATTGTGACGTGGAGTTTAGCTCAGGATACAAATACAAGAAAAGACGAATGAAGTAAAACAAATTACCGTATAATTCATTCAATAGAGAATATTAATAATAATTCAAGTGAACAATGTGCATCATTCGATCATACTATGCATCGAACGATAGGACATTTATCATTCATATGGGTGAATTTCGCTGATGTTTTGCGGTTTCTCTGGAAGCACGGAACAGCTTATATCTCGGACTGTTGAGTGGCACTTATCGATGAAAATTCTCTTTTTTTTTCTTCTATAATTCTGATTGGATAAGAGGAACTCTTTAGAGCAGTTGGTAGATTAGATCTTGCTATTTCTGGAAATATATATATTGATTGCAAAATTCAGTTTGATTTCCTGATGAAATATTACAAGAATGCCGAGACACACACTTCGGCCAGTTTTAGTCACGACAAATAAAAATTTGAAGTTTCTGAAGTCTATTTATAAGCTAACTAAAATTTGTTTATTTTTTTGCGTTGGACAGAATATGAAGAGTTAAAAATGTATTGAGAAAAATAATTCTGAGAATACTCAAGATGTATTCAGAAATTAAAACTAAAATAGACAGATAGCTATCATCTCACTCAATGTCACGACAGATTTCTTTTCAGTTGCAATCATTTCTCTCGACAGAGAAATGCTTTACAAGTATTTCTGAAGATTCCTAGTGCTTCCAATGACCATCAGGTCTGAATTTACTATCACGAAAAAAAAGTCTCTAGTTCACAAGAAACGCGAATGGCTTAAGCTAGTTGATTCTGTCCATCTACAAATCTAAATATCTTCATTTTGTGTCAACATGATTTGACTGATATACGATAATAATATTAAAAAGTTTCATTCTGTCAAGAAACTTCGAACTTCTCATCTAATTGAAGATTTCGATTTTTCATCAAACCGTATAACACCAACGAAATATATGCTGTTTAAAATAATGTGATTTCATTTAGGATTGTCCGAAAATCGAATCGATCATGAAATCTTGGATTTGATTCATTTTGATTATCACCAATTTGATTAAGAGACTTTCTATTTTGAAATTTTGACTTCCTATTGTATATATTTATGGCGTTCTTCACCATATTTCCAAGTCATTCTAGTGAAATCGGATTATGTTTGCAGAGTGAGTATGCAAATGATAACTTTACTAGGAATCCGTTTTGCCATTGGATTCTTATTTTTGATATTTTCACATGATTTTCTGCTTGTAGATCATTCAAAAGTCAGTAGAATTTGACTTGTGAACTGCAGAATGTTAGAAACATGTTAGCGTTAGTTTTGACTTATCGTGTAACAAAGTTTTTCATTCTATATATTAACTATGATCGAATATAAATCTTTAAAAACTGAAAAAAGACAAAGCTGTTGTTCACTGTCTTGAGATTTTTTTAAATTTCTCTTGAATCTTATGACAAAAATTATCATTCAGATCAGCCATTTCATCAAATTAAAATACAATCTGACTATGAAATGAAGAAGAATGATTCTAAGTTAACTGAAGTCTATTCTCTTTTAAAAGTCTAAAAATCTATAGACTAGCATTTCAAATCATACCAGTCCTTTGATAAAGTTTCATCGACTTCGGGAATTTATCTGACTTCTTCAACTCTATGTAATTATATGTCGATGTTCATATTCAGGCTTCATACGATAGCAAATGATTTCTTAAATACAAAATCCACTTTGTCTATTTATTTTTTTTAAATTTTAATCTTAATTCTTCAAACAAAATCTTCGAGTGCTTTGAAATAATCAGCTAAACGTTTTGCAACTTGTTTAACATGTAACTGTTCATTTAATTGTGTATCACGGTTCCATACGGAACAAAGGCCATTCTTTAAAGAATCATCATTAAGTAATATATGAAATGGTATACAATCAATATGTTCACTATTATCAATGAAACGTAATACACGTAAATGATATTTAAATGTTAATAATTTTGACAAGTAAAAACTCAATTCTGTTGTCTTTAATGTTGATTTGATTCCTATTTGATATGTTGCTAATAGTGGATGTAAGGATTTCATTTGTGCATCGATCAACAGTGTTATTAATGTATGATTGATGTTTAATGTTAAATTCAATGACATATCATTGTTAGATTGTATAGTTTCTAGATGGTACGGTTCGAAATCAGTTGATAGACGATAATTAATATTGAATTGATTTTGTTTTGATGAAATGCATTCGAGTTTTTCACGATGAGAAAAAAATTTCTTCCAAAAACATGTTCGTTCATTTGCTAAGCCTATTAGATTAATATCATCATGAGGTTTCATATAATTGACACACAAATACTCATCGTCAGTGCTGTCTATTTGATTTCCACTACGCTTGAGTATTAGCGGTGGTTGAGAAACACTATTGGAAAGATGTGTTTGCCAACCTATAGTCATATTCGACGTTGGATTTACTTGATCGTTTGAATCAAGCCATAGAAAATTATAACGACCACCATTATTTCGTAAAAATGATTGAATCCATTCATTACGAAAGTGAAAGAAAAGGTTCGATGCAAAAGGCCCATAAAGATAGACTAGAGGAATCGAATCTTGATTTAATGAAGTTGCAGATAGAGATTTTAGAAAGCCATTTTGTAAACCTTTTTGAACTAGATTTTGAATTTGTGATAGCATGAGTGTGAATACGATAGCAATTTCTTTTATTTCGATCGGAAACGAAACAAAGGATATATAAGGTTTAATCGATACGTGTTTGAAAAAATTAATTATGACATCGTTCAGGATTCGATTTTTCTTTTCGTAAACTCTGGCTGGCTAGGAAATGAATTTTTCCAATTTTAAACCGAACGAATTGAATATATCGGGATCGCCATAGATGGCGTTGAGCGTAGAAGAACAATTCTTTATGAAACTATTACAATATAATATGAAGTACAAGCATATATTTTATCGGTAGAGAATCGACTCTCTTACGTGAGAATTTCTACGGATCACTTCAGTAGTAAGTATTCAGCAATTGAAACATAGCACTCTAAGACAGAATAATCGAATTTATTTTTGTTCTATGCATGATTTACAGTTTATGTATTTCCGCATGGCATTTGTACACTGTATGAGAGTTGAAAGCGGTCATTTATCTTCGTTGTTTCGAAAACTATCATGCAAGATTTTATATTTTTCTTCTAGGCAAAACATAGATTAATAAATATGCAGGTGTATGGCACTTGGTAACATGAGTTTAAAATGTAGGGTAAATGAATAGTAGATGCCTTGTAGAGTCTTCACAATATTGAGCACCAGTTTATCTTCCCTATCGATGTACAGGAAAGGTCCGATATTATACGACACATAGCAAAGAATTCCGATCAATAATCTTCAATGAGAAATCGCATGATCATCTTGGCTGAGTGAAATGCATTGGTAGAGAAATAGCTGGAAAATTTAATTCGTTTCAGAGCAGTTTATTATATAGAAAATATATTGGGAAAAATTCCAAGCCAGAATTCGTCTCAATTACAGTCAAAATTATTTTAAAAAACGATGTCCTATTTCATAAATGACGATGCCACAACAAGTTCTTAATGGATGGTTGTTTGTATCAGCTACGCAATCCAGAAATAGATCATTATCCTAGTGATTACATATGAACGGATGCCAACTGACTTCAATCATACAAACTTCAGTATGCTATCTGCTGTATTCATGATAAGGCAAAACAAACATGTTCCTTATATCTTTAGAATATTCGATACGGTTTATCCGACAAAATACTGAGTATTGACAGTTCGTTCACAGGTGCATTCTGTGATCAGACGATTCTATTTCTAGCTAGCGACTGTTGCAAGATTTGATATATTTCCATACATATATATATATATTTGTATTTTTGAAGGATACTTGACAAGCGTTTTTCTCAGAAGACATTCACTCGATGCTGATTGACAACCTCGGGGCATTGAGTTCAATAAAACTTCTAAATTTTCTGTAAAAGATGTCACTGTTGGCTGGTGTTCATACCACCAAATTCCGTTGATAGAATAAAACAATTAGTAAAAGAGAGAATTTCGTGTCTAGATTCGTTTTTCTCACATGAAGACTTAAAAATCTATAATGTTTTCACGCTATTAACGTCAATGAATTTCTAATTGGACAACAGAAATCCAATAACAAAATAATGAATTAGCTTTTTTCTACGATCATGCATGCAGACATAACAGGCAAATTGTCAATAAGAATATTTTCAACATCAATCGTGTTTTTTTCAAAAACTTCAAGAAAAATTAAAAGAGATCATTTCTTTTTCCTACAGAGTTGAATTCTAAAAGTTAAATCGTTGATTGTTAGTTTTTACTCTCGTGTGCAAAGTATTTTCTGAATCAGTTGATCATACGAAATTAGTCTATTCATCAGTTGAAAACAATACTTTATTGTCTGTTTCTAGATCAAATGTCAACACCAAAAAAGAAACAAAAATTAGAACATGACGATGATCTATTCCTGTTTGATTTATCGGAACGCTTTCATTCATTTTGTTATCCACAAACAGATAATGAATCGCCTACGACAACGTTAGACGATCTGTTTCAACGTTTAAATGAACATGATTTAGATTATCGTTCATCAGTAAATTTAAATCTTCATCATTTAAATCAAGAAATATTATTAAACGAAGAAAAAGTATTGCAATTAAATCTATCAATACAACAATTAAAGGAAACTTTAAACGAAAGAAAACAATATTTAAAATTAGCTAAATTAAAACGTCGTCATCAATCAGACTATTTAACAATGTTCAATGTTATAAATCGTTTTCCAACGCGTGATATTTCACAGAAGAAATTAAATCAATTGAATGTTGAGTATGAACAACAAAAATCTGAATTAACACATTTAAATCAACGTCTAGCTATCTATCAAAAACAATCGAGAGTTGTACTTTATTCTCTACTTGAACTTGTAGGATTTATTGACGTTAAATTACCGATTAATTTCGAAGATGAAATCGGTCGATTAGATAATAATCCTTTATTAGAAAATAATGGAGATAAATGACTTGTCGCTGTTGTTCTTTCTTTTTTTTTGTCATGTTAAATAAATTCTTTGATTGATCTTTATCTTTACGTTAAAAACCGAGAAGTTGATTTTTTATTTTCATTCCTTAGCACAGCATGATGTAATGAAAACATCTAGAGTTACTTTCCCTATCGAATCAATCGTCGATTTCAACTGATGTGAACAAAGTTCATTATTAAGTTATAGACTATAACATAGTTTTAAAATGATTTGATTAGATTTTAGAGAGAATTTTCTGAGATAAACTTATTCGTAAGAGAACATTTCAATAGTACTTGAAACTTACATACAATAGTATGAAGAATATCTTTTAACTCCAATGAGATGTATAAATCTGACAGAAAGTATAGAAGTCTCGATATTTTGAATAACAAAAGAATAGTTTCGTCCCTTATCGGTTATATTGATTGATCGCAGTCGAGTAATTTTCCTCAGAAAAGTAGTGCAATCTATAATTTTGTACAATAGTAGTTGTTTTATCAGTTATAATAAAATTCTACATTAATATCTTAAACTTCTCGATATCTATGATTCTCTCGTCAATGATTTTATATAATAGCTTGAAAAAGCTATTATATAAGTTTGCATCTATCGAAGAGTCCTATGTAGTTTATTTATTTTCAAACTAAGTGTCGATTTATCCTGATACAATAGTGATCAGAATACAATCGTCAGTTTTGTGAGGTCTTCGTGCGTTAGAATCAATAATTTTATTGGCAATATTTTACTTGAATTATTTCGAAGAGGATACAATATAAATAGTTAGAAATGTAAGCTACTACCTTTATATATACTTACACCACATGTGTCAATATCGATAGGGTCAACTAGTTTGAATAGAGTTATAAAAACTAACACAATTCGAATCGCATGGATATTTTTTTATGTGAGTGTACTCTAGTGAAATAAAATGTTTTTTTCTTTTCGTGAGCATTTACTTGTAAAGTATTGACATGTATCTATCGTGTATTGAGATTTGTGTTTCAAATAAGAGAATTGTGAAGATTGAAAATTATTGCACTCATTGACATTCTGTTTGTATTAATTTTGATATGAGATCTTGAAATAGATTTTTTTTGTAACTATGAGACTATTGATGAAGTTGAGAATACCTTACTTGTTTTGTATAGAAAGAATTTTTCGTAAGAATTCATATGTAGAAGGGACTCGATGATTATCACAAATAAATAAATCATAAATCATTCGATTTCGTGGGTGATAAAGCATTACGTTCTTGAATTTATCATTAAACTACTTACGTCTGATTCAACTATGGAATTTATAGTATTTTTCTTGAAACTTGCGTTGAATAATCTGGATTAATGGACAATATCTTTCGAATACTTTCAGTTAAATATCGAGATATTCTCGATGGTAGTCACATTTTAAGAACGAGCTGTAGATATTCGATAAGAATAAAATCTCAATTTATCAAAAGAAGATATCTGTCAATTCTCTCTTGCAATGAATGAATATCCTATCGATGATAATTTAAAATCTATGAAAAAATTTTTTCTTTCAAATGCTATCCATTCTATTTAGATCTAAAATTTATATTTGTCTATATTTACAAGCGACTTTTATTGTTCTCATCTAAAATTACATGGCTACAGCTGGTTATACACGTTCACAAAACTACGTAAGTTTTTGCAATGTCTCTGATTATTACATTTGATTGTGTTGAAATAACTTGCTTAGGTTGAATGTCTATATAGTCTTAGACAATGGTACTAGTTTAAAATAATAAAGACTTTGATCACATACGAATAGAATAATCTACGTCGAACTTAACAAGATCTTTGCTGAGAAAATACAAATCATCGAGATAGAAGTATCGTGTGTCAACGATGAGATTATTACTGGACTCTAAATATAAAATAGAATTAAAGTGTTAAATGATGTTTAAACTGATGCTCAAAAAGTTCTTTCGTGTCTTTAGTTATTACAATGCCGAATTTTGTTGTCGATTTGTATTTCATAGAGATATTCTAATTCTGATATTGAGTACACAATCGTTAGAGTTCTATTCAATCAAAACATTCAAATAATGTCAAGATGACGAAAGTTAGTTGATCAGAATTCTGCAAACAATAAGATTTTATTATTAACATGTACGTTTAGTGAAACCATCTTGAAATAATTCTTTTCGACAAATAAAAAGAAATCGATGAGAAGTATCTTTATTTTAGTCAACAGTTGTCGACGATGATGATTCAGCACTCGATATTCGAGTCGATACGTAAGTATTCTACTTTCAATAGATATGATTACAAACATAAGTAGTTGTATTTATTTAGAAATAATCCTCAGACAACTGGCACTACCGCTTTCAAAACGTAGCTATTCATAGAAAAAAATAATAATAATAAGAAGACTTTCAATTCAAATGAATCTATTCTAATATCTAGACTTAATGGTCAAGTTCAAGAAGTTGTCGGTGTCATGAAACAAAACATTGATAAATTATTAGATCGTGACGTTGCACTAAATACTCTTGTAACACGTGCTGATGATCTTCAAACATCGGCTTCGACGTACAATCAAACAGCCAAACAAATACGAAGAAAATATTGGTGGAAAAATGCCAAAGTACAAAAACAAAATATTACTTTCTGTACTAAAATCTAAATTTCTATTCATCTCTTCAGACGAATATGTGCATTGCTGGTATTGTTATTACTGTTGTAATCATCATTATATGTAAGTTGTCTACAGATAATTCAAAGACGAATTTCTGAAATAAGATTTTCGTTAATGTTCGAAAAAGTTTGGAATTTAATTCTTCTTGAGTACATCCAAGCATGAATGTAAAATATAACGAAATGAAATCGTGTCTTTAGTTTTTGTTAGAATTCCAATTTAGTTAAAACGCATTGAGATCGTTCACACAAATGAAAATTATCTTCTCATAATAGAATTCTTGTTTTAGTCTTTGGAGTTTCACTTTCCGGTTTTAAAAACATGAAACATTTTCATAGAAGCTCACGACTTGAAGTTGTTGATCTATCCGAATGTTTTGATATAACAGTATACTTAGAAAAACTAACCAACCAATCGACACGAACACTTCGTGCGCAAAATACAACTCATAGGATCGAGCATAGGTCTCAACTATCTAGCATAGATGTCTATGGCGTCGCGGGAGATGCTTGAAAAATACTGTCGTAGCAGCGATGATAAGTTCCGTTTATTGGACATTTTCATAATTTGATGGATTTGAACACAATTCAGGTGTCCATCAGTATAAACTTTGGGACTAGATGAATCTCATAGATTCATACAAACACTTCTAATTTAGCGCAGTGATTGTTGGGAATTTCGAAAGATTTTTTGAAAATCACAGCGACACATCGATGGTAACTTTCTTCTTAATTGATCTCGACGTGGAAGTCTTCTCTGTCCTATATTCACGATGGACATCTATCCTACTGGGTAAACTTAACTTGATAAAAAAATACGATGAATAGATAATGCTTCATCTTGATCTAGACGCTGTTGAATTTCAATGGTATTTTGCATGTAGAATTTTTTTATTGTTTACTTGAAAGAAGAATCCCTACGAGATTATGTATTGATAATAAAATGATACATTTGTGTTGATATATATTCTTTCTGTTTTCACTAACTATTCGATGAATTAATTAAAACTAGAACTAACCTTTCGTTCACATCACCTTCGGATGTGTTAAAAAGAAACTTATGTATAGATCGTATACATTTTTCATCTAAATATCATTGACTGATTATATATTGTCTGAAGTGTACTTGTCATCTTCTTCGATTGACAGCTAATTTAGATACAGATATCAATTGTTGGACCCTGTGGAGTATAAAACATGTAGTGTGTGATCGAAAACATGTAATACTCTTTTGATTTACTTGAAAAGTCAATTTTCATCTCGTTGATAGTCAACAAAATGAAAATAAACAAAACCTAAAAATCCTATTCCCATGTATTTTCTACGAATGTGAGATGTTCACATAATCATAGGAATTTGTTCGGGTTATTTTTCTTTTGATTGATTTCTATTGAACAAAAGCAGAAAACGAAGAACATAATGTTTGTTTTTTCTTCATATTTTAGTATCAATAACATTGAGTCGTCGTGGTAAGAACTAGAGGCAATCGTTACGCATTCGCTTGGATCTGATCTATTGGCTATTTTAATCGATTGTTTTTTCATCGTGCATAAACATTCCGGAAGGCGAAATCTTTTTTTTTCCTGCTCATTTTCATCTTTTTGTTTTTGATTTATTTTATTTTATTTAAAAATAATTCAAAATAAAGTTTCTTTTAGTTTTCTTCTTCATCTTCGTCTCTCAACAATCATCTTATTCTGTCGTAGAAAATTGACGATTATAAGTAGACAATCGAAAAATTGATTACAAGGATGATATTTAATTCTGTATGAACCGTAGTAATTGAACGGCCGTCTGTACAGACATGGCACCCTGCGATGATTATTCATGGAACAATAGAATAGGAAAATCAATAGGTGCGAAAGAGAGAAAGAGAAAAAAGAAAATCACTCTAGGAGGTCTCAATAAGAAAGTTTTATTTCAATATTTGATCCATCCGCAACGAAGAGAAAGTAATTATATGTTGTAGACATTATACGAGAATTAATTTTCCATGAATGAATACTTTATTTATATAAAACAAGCGACGAAAAGAAGAAAGGATGAAATATTTTTTTTTCTTTTAAAAATTAACTCCCGAATAATGTTGTTGAAAATTCGTTGCATGATGATAAACAACATTCATTGGATGCATATACATTGCTGATGATGCTGATGTCGATGCTGATGATAAATTTTTCATCGGTACAAAATTTTCAAATGACGACAATGGTGATTGAGAGCAACTATCGGTTGCCAACGAATTGTTTATATGAGGCGATTGATTACGTTGATATCGTTTTGTACACGATTCATTATTTAGAGATTCCAATGATGATACTGGCTCGTGCATTTTCATATGTTTACGTAGAGCTAGAAGAAAATAAAATAGATTGATGTCCTTTTGTTCTTTGAAAAATCAATGATATTTGGTCTTACATGAAGGATGCGTATATGTTTTATCGCAACCAGTAAAACGACAATTGTATGGTTTATCAGATGTATGTACGTGCTGATGTTTTTTTCTATCAGAACTATTAGCAAAACTTCGTTCGCAATATTGACATCGAAATGGTCGTTCTCTAAAAACAAAAATCAATGAAGAAAAAAAGACAAACTAATGAATTTTCTAGTCTATGTTTCTCAACGTTGAAGACTGAAAATAATGTACTAACCCTGTATGTGTTCGTTTGTGTATTTTAAGATTTTCCGAACGTGCAAATACTTTTCCACAACGTGCGAACGGACACGCAAATGGTTTTTCACCGGTATGAACACGTATATGATTAACTAATTTATATTTTGCTTTAAATGCACGACCATGACGAGTACAATCAAGCCATAAACATATATGAGATGATTGTTCAGGACCGCCGACATGTTCAACGGTTAGATGAGTTACTAGAGAAAAAAAAACAACAGAAGCATATAGTTTAATATATATTGAACGAGTTGAATTTCAATTAAAAAGTGCAAATGACATCGTTTGTTCTCTAATCTTTATACTCTCTTGGTAATACGGCCTTTAGTTTAACACAGCACTTTTATACTATATAACCATAAGTATAGATGTAACTCACAATATTCTCAGCATGCTATCGAACGAATAATCGAAGGTAAATAGGTATAAATGAGTGATTCGAACATAGTGTTAGCCCTTGAATTTTTCTATTGATCAGTTTAAGGTTAAACAGAAGGCGCATGATTTCTTTTTTGTTTTATTTGGAATTCTTACCAATATCTTGCATGTACGTGAATGTTTGGTTACATATTCGATTTGTGTCAGAATCAATCCATTTACAAATATAATTCTCATTTTTACCATTGGTTATTACAGTAGATGTAGTGTTGAATCCTCCTGAACGATATGGCGGATATAAATAAGGTAAGAATGGCGTTTGATTTGTTGAATCCACAGGGCGAGAATGATATTGATTATTTGCATACTGTTCAGGATCGAACATTGAATATGTCCTAAGAAAAGATACGTACATATATAAGCATATTTAGAAAATTAAATGAAAAATATTTTACATAAGTTCTTGTGTTGTATTTGGATATGATGAAAAATCTGTAAGACGTGATTGTTGTTGTTGTTGATCATCAATAGAACTAGGTATGTTGAATAAAAATGATGATGATGATGCTGATGATGGTGTTGAAGTAAATGGTCGATATGCTGTTGATGTGTATGCATTTGGATATGATGATATTGACGTACTAAGAGTTCCATCAATGGACGGATTTGTAAGATCGAACATTGATTAAAACAGCTGGATATTCGAAAGATAAACTTGATAATTATTCGTACTGTGTGATTTATTGTCAACAATCTCACTAGGAATTAACACTAGCCGATTTCTCTATTGAGTTGTAAGGTGAGATATGTCTTTAAGGCTCAACAGGACCTAACTATTGATACTTAAACAGTAACTCCCGTAGACACATACACAGTAATAGAATTAAAGACTTTTGTTCGTCAATCTTTAACAATAAGTATTAAAAAGAAAATAATATCTACAAATTGAGAACGAGAAAAGGAATGAGAAATTAATTATGTAATTTTTCTTTTTAGATTATGCGATAGGACTCCTGAGGTGTAAATCGACTGATAGACCGAGAGAGGAAATACGCGTGTTATATCCAGTCGTGCATTTTCTTTTTTGTTACATAGAATAAAACGGAAGAGAAAGAGAGAAACTATAGGGTGCTGATTGGAGAAATCATGCTGAGTTGTTCTTTATTCTAGTTTTTTTTTTTCTACCAATGGACATTTTTTTTTTCTTCGATAGACATAAATCAACCAATGAGAAACAGTCAGGTATGTCGTTCATTTTTTTTGTTTCTCATTTTATTTGGTATTAAAATTATCGATCGAGATGAATTCAGAATTTCAGTACTTTACAACTACTCAAAAACATTGCAGACAATGAGATCAATTTCATAGAACTCTATTTAATTTCAATCGATGAAAATTGTAAGAATCATAGAATAATTATGCTACTTAAATATCTTTCATATCATGTCTATGTCTATAGACTAGTTTTTGATGATCGTATTTTTAAACGGAAAAACAAAACAAGAAATTCTTAAAATGCTCAGTGTCGATTATTATTATAATATTCATTTGAAAAATGACTACAGCAATGTAACAATTCAGTTTTTACCATTTGATATTCCTAACTCATATCTCGATCGATACAATCGCTGACATCTCAATAAAAAAAATAAAACAGAATTGATCACATGACCAAATACATATTTTGTTATGTCACCTCAGTTACCTCGTACTTATAAACTATGTTTTAATCTTAACACGTTTCTCAAATCTATCTATTTTCATATGGTGTTGGTCAGCCTCCTCCTGTGTTGTTCCACTTGTCATAGTCATACATATAGAAAAGAGCTGTTTGATCATATGACATAATTTACCTTGTTAATGATGATCTCTTCTTTGCGTTTTGATCGAAATCGATGAATCGGCAAAATACGATTGCACCTAATTTTTCTGTTTCGTTCATTAACAACTAGTGAGTGGTGAGTTCATTTTAAATATAGACACATACATCTGAATTCAATCTGTTACGCTGAACACATCGATAATACATAATTATCGTCAATTGAATTGTATTGTTTGAAAAATTCTCCTTTTTTTTTGTTTTCATCCAATTGTTAATTGTCTACATATTGATCATATATATATATATATTTCACAAGGTAAAACGAATAACGTCATGGATAAATATGTTTACGTAGGGAATTCAATGTGAAAAAAAAACATAATAATATGATCATGTTTTAATGTGTGTTTATTTGCGAAATTCAAAACAGATCTTTTTAATTCATTTAGATTCTTGTGGATAAATATTATTCATTTTGCTTAGAATTCAGCTTTGTAAATAAACATTTCCTACTATAGTCATCTTCATTATTATTATCATTGACATATAATTACTCAAATGAGACGAGACGATTATCAAGTTCAGATGTATATATAATGAACAATGATTATTGTGATGGTGCCCAAAAGAAAACAGAACAAAAACAAAAACATTTCTCTTTCATACGCACGATAGAAAATTGTTGATTCTATTATAATTATTGTTCGTTCAAAATATTCTACCAGACTACTGTAGACTGTCAGATCAAAGATAGTAGTAGTAGACTCTCATTTTCGATGAGAAAAACTTATCGAATGACAAGTGCTACTTTATCTTAGTAACATATTCTTTGAATTTAAAATAAAACAAGTTCATTTCTCATATAAGTGTAAACACAATTTTATCATTCAATCTTTGTCATAATGATAATGATCGATGCCGATCATTAGATAGAAAAATAACGAACATCGATCAATCAAATAAGTTTATTGTTCGAATATTAAGTATGAAGTCATTTTCACCTATTTAACATTGATATGTGATATTTTCGAAAATGTTAACTATACGATACACGTAACGAACAACTTATGTAATCGATTATCATATTATAGTAACATTGTAAAAGATTACTTTTTCCACAATGATTATTATAGGATGACGAATTTTGTCATGAAATCCTAACTCATTGAGTTTGATAGTTAGCATTATTTGTTTGAAACTACTTTGTCTGTAACTCTGGACATACTCTTGTAGTTTTAAATTTTACTAAGACAAGCGTGATAGACGATCATGTTTTACACATCTGAAGGAAATGATAGAAGCATCATCTTTACTCGTCATTCATTATAGATGAATTCAATAAGACAGGAAATGTATGAAATAGAATAAAAGGAAATGAACGTTAAGTTAACAATCTTTCTTAGAAGTTTAATGAAAATATTAGCTTCATTTAATTAATTCAATAAGGAATTGAATGAACATTTTATTCTAACGAGTTAGTTCTGAAGAATGGTACCTTTGGTATTGTAATGTTGACTCATTTTGTTTTGCGTTGTAAGAAATCATTTCTATCCTTTTCAAAGGTCTTAATTACCATATATCAAACAGCTGAATTCTAGCACGAATAAAAACATGTTCGAAAATCTTCAAATTTCAAGTACAAAACTTGGTTTTTCTAATATTTGCTTTAAGAAAAATCTAAGTCGAACATGTTAAAGAGTATAAGATTCTGGACATATTTTATGTTTGCATGAAGACACATGCCATTCAATAAAAAACAAAAACGTTCCTTTGAAAGTCGACATACTCGATTTCGTCCCTATAAACTTGTTCGCGTCATGGGAAATCCAAATTACGGCATTTTGGATTAGGCTTTGGAAAATGTCGATTTAATTAGCGAAGGCCAGTATTAAAGAAAAATTTTTCAAAGATATTGGAAAGCGTGTATTAGAAAATTTTTATTCTGTAATTTTCATCTGCTCGATCTTTAGAACCAAGCCGTATTGGAATGTACAAAAACATTTTTACACATAATTTTGTAGACCTATGAATGAGGAATAATTTAAAAAATAAGAAATGACTCGGCATGATCATTATGATTCATCCATTAAATTTGAACTTAGAAATATTGTTCTCGAATGTGACTCAAGTTTTATAGTTAAAATATTGATTAGAAATGAATTCGACCAATCGAAATCTAAAAAAAGCTGCCACTCAGAATTTATATTACAAATTACGATTTAAGTTCATACATGGACGGATTCGATAAGTTTTGGTGGAGAGAAATATAACAAGTTTAAATAATGCTGTAGATGCTTTGAGAAAGACTAGACACGAGGGATCCTATTCAAATTTTAATGATGTTATTTAGAAAGGTTTACAAGAATATTTTAATGAAATAGTCAGCTGACAGAACAGGAAAAATGTGCATAATTAAGCAAAACAATATCAAATTCGCTACTTATGAAGATTCCTCGAAAAAATTAAGTAAGCCGAACTTTTGATTCATATTGGTTGAGATAGAGAAAACGTTTCTCAATCAAACTGTGTTGTTAGTCTTTTTCCAAAAAAGTGTTCACACCGAGAAGTAAGAGATATAATCTGACCAATCAAAAGCAAGATCATTTAAAGTGTGTTTTCTCAGGGATAAAATATAGACCATGCTAATAATTTGATAAATAATCGATGGTTCATCTCAATTCGTCAACTGACTAACACAGCAGAATATTTTGGTGTCATCCAGACTGGTCCCATATTAAAAACAGTCGATTCCGAACTCATCTCATTCTACTTACGGCCATGATTAGTTTATCAATTCAGACATAGAATAATATCCTTTTATAATGTATTCTACATCAAGTTTCATATACATAAGAAGAGAAAATTTTGTTTATTTGTAGAAAAAAAACAAAATTTAGACGAAGAATTTAATTGTTTTTATTAACCATCACTGTTTTGCCTGATTTAATAGTTAATTCAGTTTGAGTTATGAGACCTTTTTTCATATGGGTCCATTAGTTCAAGAAGTTTTTCATCTATTTTGTCATATCATTTTCTTTCACTTGTTGTAAATCGAAACATGTGAAAGAAAAATCGGTGCTATCTAGATATGAACAAAGTTTAAATTATCTATACTACCTTCCACATCGTATATAGGTTCAAGGAACTCAACACGTTATCAAATAAAGTAGTAAGATGTCACCCTCCCTCATGCTACTAATACTAACTTTAATTGATAAACTAATCAGGGCCGTAAGTAGAATGCGAAGAGTTCGGAATCGACTTTATTTTATATGGGACGAGTTATGGGACCAGTCCGGAGTAGACAGAATATTTTGAGTAGATCTGCAAGAAACAATACTCAAGAAAAAGTAACTGTCACTACTCGTTAGGTCATATTTCGTCGTTCTAATCGACTCTTTGTAGAAATCAGAATGTTCATTTTGTTTCACTTTACTACTGTGAAACCATTGAATGTAAGTATACAAACGAAATGTTTGTAAAACAAGATCTATTAGAAATGATTAAAAATTAAAATTCATCACTTTATTTTCACTGGAAAAAATTTTCTACCATTGTAATCAGTTTTCAAGATGTAAGATTAATTTCCAGTCATTTTTCCTTGGCAAATCGCTTGCATAAAAAAGATCTTTTTCTGTACATAGATAGTGCGGGTGACCTTGTCGATGATCATACAACCGGTGTATGAATTTTTTCGTAAAAATTGAATTATCTTATAAAATATGGATATGAATGAGATTTATGTAAAGAAAAAAAAATAAAACAGAAAACAATCACGCAAATGCAACTTTTGGATTAGTCGCTGTTTTTCTTCCATCATTTTCATCGTTTGGAGTTGGTGGCGAAATAATAACTGATTTCCATGATGAAAAATCTGTTCGTCCTGATCGTTGACCTGTTGAACGTGTTGCTGTTGTAAGTCTCGCCGTTCTTTTACTACTAACTGATTTAATATCGAAATTATCTTCGACAAAAACTGTTACACGTTGTCGAACTTCAGCTGTCAGTTGAATTGGCGTCGGTGCTGTTATTTCACCACGTGCAGTTGACTGCGGTCTTCGTCGTACTTTCGACGAATCTAATTGACTTGATGGTGTCATGGCTTCCGAATGAGTACGTTCTTCCGATACACTTCGATGACGACTACGCCGACTGCTTGATTTTGATGCACTCATTTGTTCTTTTAAATATTAAGAAACAAAATTAAAGTAAAGAATTGATTTCAACAGGAAAATTTCTACCCGGTGATGGATTCGAAAAAGCAGGAGTTGTCGGATTTGACATTCCTTCAAGATAATATTTCAAATGTTGTAATTCACCAATAAGACGATTGACAACTGTTCCAACTTTAGATTTTCGTTTTTCAGTTTGTTGAAGTAGAATAGTTAAATAATCAATATACTTAAGATCTTGTTCCGCTGATTTATGTTCTAATTGTCGATCATCTTTCCAACCGATTTCAAGAGTATCTATATATGAGAAAAAGTATTTAGTAAGGAAAAACTTAATAAGATTATAATCATTTAATTTGACGAAGAATAGTTTTCTCTTCATTATTGACTAGCAGAAATTCGACAAAAGCATAATGTAGAAACTATTGAAAGAATCAATGGAAACTTGGAAAAATAAATTTCACCTAGAAATTTCGTTTACTTCTATTTTAGTCACGTAACTATTCCTCCCATAAGATTGTACCGCAGACTCGGTCAATTTAGAATAAATGGTTTTTTTTTCATTTTCTTTTTTGATGATAAGAATCTAAGTCTTTATTGAAAAACGAGAGAATATACTTATTTTATTCAATATATTTATTTTCTTCCGTAGAAGCATGATTTCAACAATCAAACACTCAGAGACGGAACGATATTTGATTCCTTAGTGTTGGAGTCTGATTGGTTCTTTCTAGTGGAAGTTTTTGAAAATCCAACTAAGAACTTTGATCGGCTTCAACTATTGACATAAAGTACTCTTTAGTACTCGAATTCTTACATAGTATTTAAGAAATATCGGATCTATTATTGTTTTTTTCTTTCGAATATCGATCAGATTTTGTCAAATGATCGGATTCGGTACCAGATTCCTTCCTCTCGATATGACTACCTGTGGTATACAGACGCATTCAACGGCGTTAGTCGTCGCAAATATTGACTTCAATGATCAATAGTAACAGATGGTGCTTTGAATTCAATCTCAAACTATAACCAGAAACAGTTATCATAGTAGTATCTTGATAACAAAAACTTGATCTGCTTCCTCTTCCAACAATGAAAATACGACTAACAGATGATCCTTAAATAATGGGAGACGTTTGTTTTGTTTTTTCGAAGTTCATCGAGTGTTCCTAGAAAAATGAATCTACAAAACCTGTTATTTTGAATTTCTAAAGCTTAGCTACCTTTGAAGCAATATTCAAAATACGCACAGGGGTGAATTTCATTACTGCGCCATGCTCTTTTTGTCTTATTAGTAAACATTATAAGTTGCCACTTTGAGTGAATATATTCAACATTTATTTCTTAGTACTTATATACGCTCATAGCTCACAATTGAACCTGGGTTTTTGTGACTCTTGAAAAAAAACATGTTCTTTTCTAATTTTTAGTACATACACAAACTTTGTCATTATAGACGAAACAACGAAGAATTTAATTCTGAACAAGCCATTAGAATTATAACTTAAGAATCATAGGACTTTTATTGATCTGTAATTAAAATACTAAAGATTGTAAAAGATGGGTCCGATAATGCGTTCTTTTAGGTCTGTCACTGTTAGTTAATTCGAAAGTTTTATCAAAAAAAAACTTACAAGACAAAATTTCGAAAAATACGTCCCTAAACACGGAATTTTCACAAGAATCTTTTCATGATATCAAAATTTAGAGAGAACCAGTTATTCAGATTAAAAGAGAGCGTTTGCGAATTTTCAGGCCGGCACAGTTATGAAATTTACTTCTGTACTTATTTGAAACGTTGCTCCAAAGGTAGCTAAGCTATAGAAATTCAAAAGAACAGGTTTTGTAGACAATAAAATTCTTTATCTTAATAAAGCACCACATTTTTTTAGGTATGCGCCATTATAACAACAATTCGGTGCATATACAACCGTAAACCAAGAGAATAATGCCTTGTATTCAGTATCAAATTAGTGTGGCCAATATTAACGGTGATTATTGCTAGCGTACAAACTAATTCGGACCATATAGGACTCATATGTGATGACATTGTTCTTAGCCGATTCAAGCAAATCAATTCCGTTAATTTTAACAGACTTGAAGATTATGCAACGACTTTCATATACTACTTTCAAAAAGAATGGTCGGTATAGCGCACTCTATTAAGTTCGACCGATATTTTTCATCTGATTTTACGGCAAATGGATTTTCTTCGAACTAGTTGTGTTTTATTTTATCCTTCAGTTGTGTACAATGTGTTCGTTCGTATTCTAGGGAAATTTAGTTAATGTTTTTATTTCCTAATGAACATGAAAAATTAGTTAGCGGGAAACATCGACGAATAATTAATAGATACTTCTAATGAAACAATTTATTTCGTGTTGAGAGAAAATGATGTATCTGTATCTTGTTGGATTTTAACTAGTTTCTAATCGCAATACTTCAATCCATATTTTCTATCATGATTTAAAAATAAAGTTAAATAAATCAACTAACTGTGAAGACCGAGATTATCTGAATCGAGTGTTTTTACATCTGTACTTGATTGATCAGCAAAGCGACGGAATAATTCAATTTGAGAATTTAGATAATCAATAGTCTGAAAAATAAATAGATAATTCTCTGTTATGAGAATGAAACTTCAATGATTAAAATTACGTTTTGAAATCGTTCATTTTCATCTTCCAATGTTTCTAATCGACAACCTTTATCATAAATTTCTTCTTCAAGTATTAACATGTCATCATGTGCTTTTTGCATACGTTGTTTTGTTTCATTTTGACATTCTTTAACAGCTAACATTGTTATATCACGTGATTTGATTTTATCGCGAATTTCACGTTGTGTATGTGAAATTTTATCTAGAGTATCTTGTTTTTTACGTTTTGTTTCAATCATAGTTTCTTTTGCTGATTCGTAGGCACGTGACATTTTTTCATGGTCTTCTTTGAGACGTTCGAATCCTGGCGTTGTTTCATCAATTTTATTTCGATTGGTATTAACTGCTAACAGCAATTGAGCAGTTGTTTCCTAGAAGATTGATTCAAAAATTCAGATAAAGAAATTTCAAAGAAATATTTCATTCCATAATTGAATGAATTTAGTTGAATAGAAAAAAAATTGTGATCACGTAAACGATCAAATACAAGACTAGTAGTCATCGATGAACATAAGATAGGATGATCTATATTTTGATTCCATTGATTATGCCTGATTTTACTCGATATCATCGTACAAAAGATTAAAATTTGTTTCTTACAATGGTACAAAGAATCATAAATTGTCATCAAGATTAACATACGACGTAAAGAAATCTTTAAATGGAAGGAAGAACGTGTCTTTGAAGAAGATGAAAGTCATGTTCGTATAGTTTCGAATGGATTTGAATAGAATAATTGCGTTTAATAAATTATCGCTAGAATGCATTTCATTAAAAATTGAATTTAACATCGAAGCGTTTTTTTTCTCGAAAACAACACCTATAATATTGGTACTATTAACTACTGAAATATTATCTAGAAAGTAAGGCATTGCTGTTCACCTATGCAGAGAATTCTGCTGATAACTAGAAAACTGTAGGTCACAAAATCTTGACAATCTGTAGCCTGCCCTGTAGTTTTTCACAATTGAGAAAAATTCTAACTTCCACATGAGTAGATTATATAATTTTATCCAATTTGTTACAATTACAAAGCGGAAAAACGCGACGTTATTCATTTCGAAAATTTCTTATCATTAAAGTATCATCAACACTATCGAGATTTGAAAGTTGTTTTCTGTTTTCTAATATTCAGCTTGATGAACTAAAAACACGTTCTGATGTAAGCGGACTTGCAGGATTTCTGCAAATAAAGATACTCATAATGATCGTTTTAAGAATGTATGCTAGAGAATGTTTGTTGATAGTACAACATGTATTTATTCTTCTCGAAGATAAATTAATGATAATAATGGACAAAAGAATAAAAATAAGGTTTACGTAAGTAATGTCGAAAAGGAAAAATGTCGAATTATGGAATGTGTCGGCGTCAGATACTCGAACGAACAACATATGCGATGTTGAGAAAACGTACTGGTCGGCTAGACAACTATTTCACGTTTTTTCTTATTGAAGGGTATCATAGGATAATGAATTCTCGACTTCTACCAAATCATCCGAACATTTGACCATTCATTAATTTCTTGCAGCTGGAAGAGAAACGAGTTACAGTGATAATGGCTCAATGATCGAGTGGCGCATCAAAGAAAAAAAAACTATCGAACATCAGTAATACAGCATCGTATCAACACTTTATATAAACGATTCGGTGACAATCTTATCGATGTATCCGGCCTGCTCACAGGCTTGTCCTTTGTAGTAGCAAAAATGCTCAAATTATATTGAAGTTAGCCAAGCCAATCATCCATGTGTTGATTTTATGTTTTCCTCGTTCAAAAGAAAAATAAAGAGTCACTTCTCATTCTATTGAAATTATTCTTCTTGCGACTAATTTAACCTTCGATATTCTAGTCTTTCGACCAAAGTTGGTATCACCAAAAATAATACTACTCAAAATCAGAAAACTAAGATATGTACAATAGAATTAATTGTACATGTTCATAAAGACAAAGAATATACTACTAAAGCACATATCTATTATTTCTATTGAAAATTCACTATCAGTTTTAGCCTGTTCTTATCAAATAATTCTGGAAAGAGGTCAACAACATCTATTATATAATATTAGTTAGAGGTTCACTAGGTTATACTGCTGGTATCCTGTAACCTGCAGGTCTCTACGGATAACATATAAGTTACGGATGAAAACTAAAAACTTTCAAAGAATTTATTAGTTCAAATGATTACGGAAAACTATGGCAGGTTCCGAAATATCACTAATAGGGCATTTGTCAATGGCGAAAGTGTAGTGAAATTTGACCAATCATCACCATACAATATTGACATACGACATTATGTGACGAAACCTAACTGTGCTACAACATATATAACATAACTTACACTGACCAATCTAATCGATAGGTACTTTTTTTTAAATCAAAATTACATTTACTCTCAGTCAGGCGAAATTCCTGCAACTTATTAGTGAAGTTCTCAACAACTTTAGCATTCAATCATTATTCCTTGATAAATTTTAACTCGACTAACAAACACAAGTAAATCAATGGGAGCAAAAAAAGGTCAGAACCATTTGTTCCAATCGAATTCGATCCGGATGTGAATAGAATCATTCTTGAAGATGCAAACATGTAGCTTTCATCAGAAATGAAAAGAATGCATAGTATTTGGTCTGATTGTGTTTATATTGGAGTTCTACATCAGATTGAAAGACAACTAACTCGGTAAACGAGATTACTGGCAATCAAAAGATCGAAGAGAGGCTATTTTAAAAGTCTGATAATAGAGATAGACAATTTGTATTCACTCAACATCGAAAAGACACAAAATAATGAATTAAAACGCTAGAGTAGCTTTAACTATTGCGCATATTCGAATCAATATTACATTGGTACTAAAGATTATTTTCATGCATTTTTTCGAATATTTTACGAATATAGTAAGTTTTAAAATAAATCTATTCTAGGATTTAGTATCAGAGAAAAAAGATGCACTAAGAAGGTCTCCTCTTTAGATCTCTGAAACGTTTTGCTTGTGAATCGGTGCCATTATTCAGATACTAGGAAGAACATTAGTTTTCAAGTTACAAGCAACCTGTTGTTCATATTCTCAATGTCCATATTAAAAGAAATCTGAAAAACTGGATTCAGTAGTTTCGAATCAACATCTAGTTGAGTATGTGTCTCAATTCTACTCGATGATCTCTTGCCATGCTAGATCGAATGTATTTTGAGCTAGAAATGATATTATGTCGATCAAAAACTTCATAAGATTATGTTTTAGAAAGATTCCTTTGTGCACATTGGTAAACACCATGAAATCTAGTTCTCTTCTTAGTCTACTTACTATTTAGATCATGTATTGTTTTACTCTATCTAACGAATCATAAAAAATAAATCCATTCTATTTACCTCAAGAGAACGAATATGTTGATCGAATTCTACTTTCATTTGATGATATTCATCTTTGATAGATACAAGTCTTTGTCCAAGTTGTTGAATTTGTAATTGATCTTCTCGAGCATTTCTATCGAGAGTTGATTTCTATGTGAAAATGATAGATTAGTGAACAATAATTCTTTTTTTAATTTGAACTGACGTACTCGTTCACTCAAATCTGTTGCTTTAGATGTTGTCTGTGATACGAATCGATTGTGTCGTATATCGTTATTTCGTGCTGTTAATTTCGCTTGTTCAATATTTTTAAGTAATGTTTCACGTTCTTTTTGTTTTGATACACTTAAGAGAAAAGAATTTTTTGTGAACAAGATTCTACTTCTAACATACCGAGTATTTCGAATATGAAGAAGTTCTTTTTCAAGTGTTGCCATTTGTAATTTTAATGAATCAGACATCATCTCATGAGCTTCTCTCATTGCATCAAGTTGTTGAGTTGTTTCAGCATTATCTAAATTGAGTTTAGCTGTTTTTTCAAGTTTTGAAGCAATATCCGCTTTTATTTCTTCTAATCTAAACATATGCAAAAAAAAGAGTCAAAGATTTCATTGAAATTTTCTTTTTCTCTTTCAATTATACAACAAACCCTTTTCCTGTTTCTGATATTGTAGTTTCCAAATCTTTTGATATTTCAATATGTTCTTCAATCTTTTTTGTAACATCATCATGTTTTTGTTTGAGTGCTTTCAATTTTTCAGTTTCCTGAGCTGTTCGTTCTTGAGCCTAGATTTTGACAATCGAAATAGACGTGCTTCGGATATTTAACTATACAGGTTAGCATACGATCAAGATTTAATATAATTATGAAAATAAAAGCTCTATCTGCATTTCACTATGTACTCATTTGTGTTTTGGATTGTTCATAAATTTTGTCTTAGCAAACGAGACTCATGTGACTGTCTTTCAACATGGTTCATTATGTATCTCTAGATTAATGCTAGCTTTAAGTGTCAATTACTAATGGTAATATATCTTAGATTATTTGAATGATAATGACGTTTTCAAATTTAGTTCTTTTTACTTCGAATTAAAATGATTGTTATCAATTATATTGATAGATCAAACTCATACATGTCATTTTTACGAAAGGAAGACGTACGCAATCTGTCATTTTGTTTTGTCTAATATAAAACTATCGATAGTCAATATTCGAACATCTGTTGCATCTCAAGTATCATTCATCTATTCGAGTTATGCTAGTTTCCATTCTTCAGATGCCAATCGTGCTTGATCTAAGTGTTCAAAAATTAGTAAACTATACTATAAATTCAGAGCACTGCGCCGGTTCCAAGATAAGTTTCTATCACCGGTGAAAAATGTGTGCACTTTTTCATTATTATTAATGCTAATACATTAATGACACATGTCTCTTGTAGAGCAATATTCTCTCTTTTAACTCATTGACTAAAAAGAGTTCTTAAAATTACTTTGGAAGTATTCTTTGTTAATTGACAAAATTTCGATTTTTGAGGATTATTATATGTTTCTTAATACATGAGCATGAAAAGAATATATTTCTCTACAAGGTGCAAATGTGAATATTTCATTAACATTAAAAATAATGAAACAACGCACATGTCTTTGTCCTGCCATAGAAAAATATTTTCGAACTGATGTAGGACGCTATGCATATGTCTATTCAGCTGATTTCTTGAGAGTATAAACAGTTGATTTTTATGTACAATTGACTGCTGATGAAATTTTTATGTCAGATATTTCACTAAACAATCAAAATATTATTCAAAATTTAGAACAAAGCATTTCAAAAAGTACTCGACAAACGAAAAATTAGGTTTGTTCTAAAGCTATCTATACGAATAAGTGTTCTAATTGTGCTAATATTGCTGCATAGTGGTGTTCAAATCTCAAAAAGAACGTTTCCACAAAAATATTTTCAAAAAATCTGTATGCGACAAGGGAAAATTTGAAAACGGTAACTTCTAAATCAAATGTCGAGTAGAGTGTGAGAGTTTGATAGAATAATGAACTCACTGTTCATGCTATTCGACAGAAGACTGGATTTTCATCCGTGTTCGAAAGTGACCACATGTTCTCAAAAAGGAATTTAACACGATGTCCTGCTCTACGCAACATCTCCCTGCTCAATACCACGATATTTAGCAGTTCATTTTAAAAAAATTAAATTTATTTTTCGAAACATAAGGTCATTTTTGGACCGGGGCGAAAACCTCGACAGAAAATTCCGTGGGTCAAAAGTCATGTAATCCTATCTGACCCTTCATATGTACAGCAACACTCATTCTCATACCGAAGGAACTGATAGGGATCACTGGACGAACGTGCACAGGTCTCGGTGAGGATATGATGAGTTTTTGAGTGACTAAAAACCATTATATCTATCACTCACTCCTCTAACCTTAGTTTTCTTTCTGTCTTGTTGTTTGAGAAAAAATTTTTTGACATTAGTTTTTTTTTCAAGATTCGAACAACAATTCAATATTGATGTCGGAAAAGCATTCCATAGTATTTTAGATTTGTCATCCGTTCAAAGACTAATCTCATCGAGTTCTGTAACGTAGTAATCTCTCGGAAAGAAAATACTATTTGAAGAATGCATCTAAGAAGAAGCACTAAGGAATTTGTTGATTAATTCGAATGAACAGAAAAATAAATAATAATAACATACGATAGCTGCTCGTTCTTCAAGTGAAGCTTTTCTTGTTTGAAAATCGAGTAATGCTATACCACATGATTCAGTAAATTGAAGTCTAATTGAAAAGTAAAATGTTTCATTGTTGATTTTTCATTGAAAATTCTTTGTCTTTTGTTTACCGTTCTTTTAATAAACGATCGTGATCTCGTTGTTCCGCTTCCAATAATTCTTGTTGTTCTTGAATTTTTTTTCTTAAATCTTCGTTTTCAATATCAAAACGTTCACGTTCCTATTGAGAAGCAAAATATTTATTTTTCTTCATTTTATTTTCGTCTATACTCAACTCGATACATTGTTCGTAATTGTAAATCTGTTTCAGATACTTTAAGAGTAGCTGCATCAACATTTCTAAAAAAGAATCAATTTTAATTAAACATCAATCATTCATTTGAAAACGTTCGACTTTTTTAATGCGTCATTAGTTTTTTCTTGTTCTTCATATCGTTTGAATGTAGTCGCCTGAGAATAAAAGCAAGAACATGTTTAATCATATTCCTATAAGTTAAAGATTAACTACGTACGATTTCATCTTCAAGACGAACTTTTTCTAGACGAGCTTCATTTCGTTCTTGCATTAAACACTCTTTTAATGCTGTTATGTCTTCTTCTAAATCGAATGTCTATAATAAAGAGAGAAAAAAAATAATATAATAGTCATTTTATTGGTTCGTAACTATCTTAATCAATCGATAGTGAAAAAAAATAAACAGATTCAATAAGAACACTTTATGATTCCATGCCATGATGCTAGGAATGTTTCTTTCAAGGAAAAACATGACCAGGATCTTCTCATAACAAGTTTACTTTAATCTAATAATAATGACGATAAATTTTTGCAAATCTCTGCTAGTAAGATTTGGCTATTTAGAAATCTTAGATGTTCAATGCAGAGTTCAAACTCTATGGAAACGAAGTTATTTGTTCTTATATCTAACAGTTTTTAACTGTTCATTTTTTCTATGAAATTCTTGGTTCTTCTCAAATATATTAGAAGAAGAAATATAGAATTGATTCATTTCTGTTAATCTATTCAGCGAAAGAGTTTTTTTCAAACTTTCAATGTAATCATGAAGTGTCACTGACAATTATGTTGAATAAGTCTAACGTAAGTAATCTTGACGTACGAAGAAAAATAATTGTAATCCATAATTTAAATACATGTCTTCATGATTAAAAGAAAGTGACATAGACACGACGTTTTCACTTCAGTTTATCCTCGTGCAACACGATATTGAGTCGAGTGTAACGCAAGCACGAATTTTCGTTTTTCATATTTTCGAAAAGTGAATTTCGACGGCGCTGAAAAAAGAAATTACATGCATTCCTTATTGACACACGACTATTCTTGTCAACACATACGTGCAAGACTAAGGTGTAAATATACGGACCGGTGGGGAAAAGAAATATTGTATGCTACCATGGTGCGTAATAAAAACTATCTACTATTACTCATAGCATACTTTTCTTGACGATTAAGTAGGAAAACTTCTCAGGCATCTCATCATTTCCCGGTTGATGCGATATTCGCCTAATATATACAGTAGCGGACAAAAGTCTCCACCCACCTGTAACTTTATCAGAAATTTTGATGAACTGGCAATTGTTTCACTGCTAAGAAGCTCACGTTAAACCCTGATCATGAGCACCATTTAAAATTCGGCAGACTTCTACTAGCTCGAGAAATCCGATTATTAAGAAAATGCAGAAAATGCTGGAGAAAATATTCCCCCCCCCCTTTTTATAACTTTGTCAAATGCACTTATAAATTGGTAATTGTTCCATTGCATAGATGCACGCACCCTACCTTGATCAGCAGCAGAGCATGAAATTAGATTGACTCTCAATAACGTAAGAATTCCAATTATTGATGATATTTTGTGTCGATTTTCTAAAAATGTGATGCTTGGGTTTTTGTCTTTTTAAGAGCAGAGTGTCGCCGTCCATCGCTAGATTATCCTTACGGTCGTTTTAGTAGGAAGGAGAGACAATTCGACATCTTTTAATATATGATTCAAAAATTTTAATGTCTAGATAAGCCCGTAGTCATTTTGAAATGTGCAATGCGCAAATATTGCTCATGCTATAGGTCACCGATTATAGATTACCGCACGCCTATCTGTACAGCTTACTTTTTGAATCAGATATCGAAATTTGTAGAATTATTTCTTCTCTCTAGGTATACAACCGCGAAGAAAATTCAGCGATCGGTGTTGACGTTCTGGTCTTGAGAAGACGAAAAGAAAATAGTGATCCGATACATTCATGAAATTCGATAATATGAATAATTTGATTTTCTCACGTTGTTGAAAGTCTATCTAATTTTAAATCGTGCTCATGACCAGCGTTTGATGTGAGCTTCTTAGCAGTGAAGCAATTGCCAGTTCATCAAAGCATCTGATAAAGTTACAGGTGGGCGGAGACTTTTGTCCGCTACTGTACTAATGAGTAAAAGAAAAATCTCTTGGAATAATTTGACTTTCCAGATCTTTTTGTGTAGTAAAAAAGTGAGTACACTTTAGAATCGGTCAATGTGTCGGACCGTTTACACAATAACTCTTGAAACACAAATTCGATTGTCATGATATTTTGAACACAGCATTATCTCATCGATATCTCGGCTGAGTTCGCAGAGGAAAATAATTCGTCAAGGGTTTCCTGTGTTACAGCAAGAAGTATCATTATTTTCTATGCAAATATTAACCTATTCGAATTTTCGCAAATCAAAATCTTTGTCATGGTCAAAGTGAAAACTGAACCATTCGATAGAGAATTTCATATGTTACAACGTATGCTAAATTGTGTGGATGAATATGCTGCGTTTAAAATTTCCTCAGTACCGAAAAACTATGAAAAAATCACGTATACTGACACTGCTGGTCGATTATTTTAGATAGTTTGATCAAAACCAATCTGCCGTCAGCTTCACTCTTTGAAATACACATAACGCTCGTATTTGAATCCGAGATTTCTACATTTTTTCCTTGCAATATTGAAAATTCTCATGTATCGAAACAGAATTTATTGATATATTTATATTTTCGACAAGGAAACACTCGAGAAGCTAAAACTAATCTCAAAGAGTGACCTCTGTTTATCCAAAGCTTGATTCATTAGATAAACTGAAAACAACATCACAGCCAGCTTTTGAATAATTTCGTGAAGCTTCAATATATTGAGAACGAACATCTAGATAGTCAAACGATTCGAAACTTTTCTATTACACAATAGTAATTATATATCGTATGCACATCATATTATCTGAGTGAGTTCAGCCGTAAGCATAAAATACTATCTATTAAATATCTAGATTTTCATAAAATTTTCTTTTCGAATTTCGATTACAAATATAGAGAAGTCCAGTAGGGAAGTAGATAACCTAGTGGTATTGTTTGCATGTCTAAAATTTAGTGTTGTTCTAGAAAAAAGAAATTTGAGCTAAGAAAAATTTCATGAGACAGTCATAATATTTATAGATTATGTAGGATTCATAGGAAATATAAAGTAGATGATAGTACGAGGCTAGTACAAATGTTGAAGCATTCTGTTGAATTCATGAGGAAAAAATAACGTGTCTTTTTTTTGCATTGAATCTATTCGATATTATAAACTTAGCAGTAGTTTTTCTTATCATACAACGAGTAACGGCAAGTTTCATTCAATCGAAATTCAAAATGATCTTATCTAGTTGTGAATCTCTTTAAATTCTCATACGAGAATATTTACTTGTGTTAATATTATTATAACTCACATGCTGATTAGTTTCTCGAACTGTATCTCGTGTTTCATTCAAAGTAATCTGTAATGATGCTTTATCAGATATACGTTGGTTGACATCAGTAATTGTCGTATCATACTGTTGTTGTAATGAATTTTTATCCGCTCTAAAATATAAAATTTATTTAAAAAAAAGAACACACATCGTTGATCTCTTCATCGAATTCATTCATTCGCTTGTTTTACTTACTGTAATGAATTGATAGATGCATTCAATTGTTTATCTTGTTCAGTATATTCACGTACTTGTTCAAGAAGTGTGTCGAGTTCTTTTTGTAATGATTGAATAACACTTACGTTTGATTCTCGTGCCATATTAACAGCCTCTACGATAAGAAAATGAATAAAGATCTATCTATAGCCATGTTGTTTTTTTAAATTACCTTGAATTTCATTTTTAATCGTAGTCGGCAAGGTTTTTAATCTATGACGAAGACGACTCGAATCTATCGATTCTGTTTCGTAGTCGATATACAATTTCAAAATTTCTTTTTCCTTAGAACAAAGAAAAGAAAAGGAACAGAATTTTTTTATTCAAAATACAATACTGATAAATCCAATCAATATACCAATGCCATAAGTGTATCAGCAACATGGTCGATATTATTTATATCGTTATCAGCAAATGAATTGAGTTGAAATGATTCTCCTTTTTTTTTTAAATTGTTTTTAGATCATAAAAAAATATTCATATTGAAAAACAAATTTCCAATCATGACCATACGTACCTAGTTGTTTTAAATGACGAACAGCATTTTTAATAGATAAACTTATTTCTGAACTATCGACAAGAGCCATTCTGTTTTTCGATATCAATCAATTCAATAGTTCTATTAAAAGCAACAACAACGCATTTTTCGTTAATCAAAATTTTACCATTTTCATGTTGAACTCAGAGAGACGCATTAGTTACCTAGTATATGATGGTATGAAAGGAAGGACATCTTTACATTTATTGTTTACAGTTGCGCTAGAAGTAAGTCGCTAAGTGTAGCATTGTTCGTTGACTGACTAATTCAAATTCGAAACATTGATTGAGTCACATACAGAATTGAATCTTGCATGTATAGATAATGCTATTAAGAATCATGAATGTGATTTATCAATTTTGATTATGAGATCAGATGCGAGTAGAGTGTAGTCGAAGAAAAGAAAATTTTACGTGATTGGCATCATAGGAGTGGGTGTGGGTAATTTCGAAGTGCGATTAATGATTTTTTCCTCATTCTTACGCACACACATTTTAGATTACAGTGTTACGATTCGAAAAATCCTTTCTACAAGCTTGAAATTTGAACCAAAAATCATCAGCGTTTGTATGACATAAAATGAAGAAGATAGGCTGCATCGAATTTTGTTTGAACAAACTATATAAATATTTTACTTTTTGACATAATTCAAAAGAAACTGTATCAAACACATCGGTGCGCTACTTTTGCACAAACTGCTTACTGGAAATAAAAGTATGCAGTGAATTTTCATTTCATTGTTTTGACAGTAGTTTTTAGTGCAAATACTTCTTCCAAGTTTAGAGACTTTTTTATAGATTGATTATTAAAGAAAGGGAAAATGCAAGTAAGCTAAATCAATACAATATGTTACAAACAACTATGAAGGAATCTGTCTTCATTCATTTATTTTTCGATAGAAATCTTCAAATTTGATTCGTTGTTATATTTATTTTGTTAGAATCAAGTATAGTCATAATTAAATCATCCCTCTAGTAATGGGTGAGCTCCGAGATTTCGGACAAAATTCTTCGCTCATTTTCGATACACTTGAGAATATTTCAGACGAATCGAAATTTAGTACGAATGGAAACGAGAAAACTGGAACCATGATTTGATGCTCTTTCCGAGGATAGGCATAGAAAATTTCCGTCTGCTTTTTTTAAAAGCAAGAAAGAGATCTTTCTAAGGTCTTAAGAACTACGTTAAGGGTACCGTCCACTCTGCCTGCATTCACCGAGTTTCTGGAGAATGGTTCATCAGAAAATTTCGAAACGTTTCCCACAGATAGATCTTGTAGAGGTTGGTAAATGTTGTGCTAGACTCAAAGTTCCCAAATGCTGTCTTGTATGAGATATTGGGATCACAATCTGTGAAAATGACCCCACTTTTCACTCCCGTTTCTCAGAGTCACTATGTTTGATCGAATTGAAAACTCTTTTTACATATACTAAACACTGTTTTTGGTGAATATTTTTTGTCCTTTCGATTAAACCATTGAAAATACCGGGATGTACCCTAAAAAGCTGCTGGTTTTTTACTAGGGAAGTTTTTGTGATAGCTGCCGAAACTCATCAGTGTAATCTTTTTTGGAATAAAAATAGGCTGTTCACCTCAATTAGTGATTAGTATATGAAAAAAAAAGTTTCAGTTCGATCCCTGTTATCTTGTCAGAGAAACAGAGGCGAAACACTAGTTTTTCTTCTAAAAGTTTGATTTTGAGAAAAACACGGATAGAGCGGAGGGAGTGTCAAACATCGTTCTTTTCCAGGTGCAAACACGTTCCAAGGAAGGATTTCTTTTCTCAGATCGATAGAAGGCACTTCAAAGTATATGCATCAAAGGAAAATAGAAAAAAAAATTTCACATTCGGAAACGGGGGGAGGGGGGCTGGGAGAGGATTCCCTTAAGCAATACCAAAACAGATTTTTTCTAACTAGCATAGGTCCGTTTGTGAAGATGACCAAACTTATCGGGAGTGGTCATTTTATAGAAATGACACTTCTTTACAACTATAAGTTATGTATTTTGTAAGTTAGTGATGATGGTTCCAACTTTTAGTTTCGAATTAAAATAGTTCAAATACCATAAACTTTTCCCCATCCAAATTAATTTTTCAGGCCTGTCAAAAATTTCGCTCCATTATTCATGAACAAAAACTGATACGAAATTTCTTTGCTCATATTAAGAAAAAGTACTGAACTCTGGACACGGTTCCATTTGTTTGAAATTTTTTCGAGTGGAGCCATTTATTTTATCCGAAAACTTTCGGCTGATCTGTTAGTTTTGCTTTTCTGTCATGGAAAGAAAACCATGACACTATATGGTTTAGTCATTTTCAATAGAGAACTGTCAGCTGGTTAAGTATTTAATATGATTCAAAACTTGAATATGTATAAAATATAAATCACTACCTGTTCGAAGCAGGTAAATTGAATTATGAAAATGAATTGCACAACTGGACGATGAGTAAAACACATGGATAGGTTCATGCTCATCCGCAAAATCTTCTCTACATTTTTACAAGCTCTTAAATCATCAGTAACTATTGTTCATTGCAAATGTTTGAAAAGCCCTCCCAAAAAAAAATCAAATCTACAGAAATTCATCGGTGTACATCAAATATTTAGTCTTTATCGATTTACTAGATTAAGTTAGTGAAGCCGCCCAAAAGAATTATTTGTTTAGAACTTGACACATAATTTCGAAACATACTCATGAAAAACTAAAGAATAAAAACCATCAAGAAATCTAATAACACGTTCTGTTTTTGTTGTTGAGTTTTATCAAAAATGTTGTTTTCTACTTTTATGAACATATATCATTATGTTGAAAATTCGAATTCAAGCAACAAACGTTTATTGATGATGAACTACTATAAACAGGATTTTCTATTCGTGACCAAAATCTATAATTTGAGAAAAACAAAGATATTTTTAGAAAAATAATATTTCTTTACGTAATTATGTTAACACTTCATTATTGTCGGTTCATTCATGGCATGACGATTATTCAAATATGAGATAAAATTTTTAACATTACAGATAGGTCGTTTGTTTTTCTTTTCATTGAACAATTCTTCAATCACTTCTTTGCTTGATTACCTCATTGTAAATCGAAAAAGACAAGAACGTCAGCTATCTTATAAATCTACTTTTTGACCTAGTTTAGTAGAAACAATAGAATACCTATGTCAAATTAAAACAAAAAGAAAACGATTGACCCCTTTCTTCTGTGCTTTAAATCATACAAGAAGAATATTCTCAAGAACTAGCCACGTTATTGATGTCCTAGAACTCTGTAATTATTTCTAAGTTTCATTGACCTTTATTTTGATCGCATTTCTCCATAGAATAAAGCTTCCCATCAATTATTTATTATTTCTCTCGAACATTTCATCATTAATAGAATAATAAATAACATGTGACGAAGAAAACAAAACTGTTGTCTCCGATTCATTTATCAAATTTTTAACTCTCTATTTTAATCATTTATCTATCGACTAGTTCGCGTAAAATTATGCACAGAATCGTTAAGCATATTAATCTTATGTTCGGATGTCGACTATGTTACTTTTCATTGTTAATTTAATTCAAGTGAATTGAAACAGAATGCTATTTCTACTCATTCATGACCGCATGATTTGAATACAATTGTCAAACCACTGCATACAGATGATAACGAATGTACCCGCCGTGGTTTAATTCTATATTCAGAGTTAACAATGATGTAATACGTATATATTCTTCTTGTCAGCTTTCATATAATGACACATAAAAGACAGTCATGCGATTCTTTATACTTGCTGGTTCACATATTTCTTTCATTCAACATATAGCAATAGTGAATTTCATTAATATTTTCCTTCCTTCATCGATTCACTTTGTTGGAAGCATAGTTTCCGAAAGAACAGCTGACATTGACACCACACAAACCGTCATGTGTACTTTTTTTCCATTCTAACAATAATCGAAAGATAGAATCACACTCAGTTCATTAACTTCTATGTGTTTTATGCTATCCTAATCATAAATATATCACTACTATTTTCGATTGTAATAATAATGCAAATTCAATACNTCAGCTTACAATTCAACATAATCCTTAGTTTTTTTTTTTGTTGTTCAAAAGAAAAGGCAAGTTAGTAACAATCATGATGAGATTTCTTCTCCGTTCGTATGAAAACTCTGTACATAGCACCTAATTCAGTTTTGAGAAAAGTTTCCAATCAGATAGAGCAGGTGATCGATCTCTTTGTTGTGATCGTCGTTGTGTTTCATTTAATTCAACTGAAGGATGCCGTGGACTAGGATTGTCTGTCGATATTGTTTTCTCATCCGTTGATATATGGGTTGGTGATAATTCGTTTGTACTTGGTGATAACGATGAAGATTTTCTCGTATCAACACCATTGATCATTGGTGTTAGTTGTGAAAAACGTGACATAACCGATGTTCGTACCATACAATCCGTTTTATGGTATAATGAATTTCGATTATTATTAGTAGTGACATCAGTCATGCGTCGATTTCTTACACTTTCACTTATACCACAGAGGCTTTGTTTCGAATAACGACAGCAAAGTAATGCAATAAAAGATGAGCGAAAATTTTTCGACATAAATCCGTAAAGAATCGGATTTGTACACTAAAAACAAAAGAAGAGATAAGAAAATATTTTCGTCATCGAATCATTTTTCAATCAACAAACTGAATTTAAATAAGCAAATATGTTTGCAAGCATTGTTAATATATCCATATATGTTGCAAAATGATGACCAGTATTTCTTGACAAGATGATATTTGAAACAAATAACAATTGCATAAAAAACCAACATAATGCATATGTTAGTATAACAGCTAAAATCATACGTGTTGCACGTCGTTTACTTTTACCAACTGATTGACCACGAGCTCCGCGTAAAAATTTCAACATTAAACCATAGAGAACAACAATTATAGTCAACGGAAGAGCATATAGAAATATGACAAAGCCAAGCCAATAGAAACTGGCTTCAATAGGTAACATTTCAACTTGTGTTCTGTTTTCCGATAACATGGAATCCGACATATCATTCATATCGGGTTGTAAATACCGTAAAAGACAATACATGGCAGTTGGTGATCCGAATTCAATAACCGTAAACAATGAACCAATTGGTATACATATGCTAAGACCTAATAACCAGAGTGTTCTAAAAAAAGAAAAAGAAAATGAATCTCATTCATTTTGAGAATACGCATGTACATGATACAAATAGTTGTGTTTTTCGTAGTTCGATAATTTGATATTGAATCGACAGCATGAACCACAGCAAAATAACGATCAATAGACATAAATACAAGTAAATAAATACTTATGAAAGCTGATAGATGATTAATAAATTGTGCTAAAATAAAGAAAAATAAGTTTGTTTGCTTGTTTTTTCTTTCAAAAATCAATATGTAGTTCGTTGATCTACCGAATTTACAACCAAAGTCAGTAAAAGGCCAACGACCAAAAAAACTAAATAGAGTTGTTGGAATACAAAAAATGATGAATAAAACATCGGCAAGTGCTAAATTAAATATTAGTAGATTGGTTGATGTTTGCATGCCTTTATTAAGACCAATGCCAATAAGTACAAGTGAATTACCAATAAGACCAAGTACGAAAAATGTACTGAATAAACATATTTTAATAATTCCAAATTTAAGTTCATCTCCAAACGGAATACTATCACTACTAGTAGTAGAATTATGAATATATTCGTTGACATCCATACAATATTCTTTTTTTAATTATATGTTCATAGGTGATTACAATCTAAAAGACATACGAAGAGTTATCATGAAATATGTATATGTTCACACATGAGCTACATTTCTGCTTTGATCTTCAGTTTCGAATGAATTGTTGATTCCAATTGCATTAGTAAACCGAACACTACGATTGTAATAGTTATATAATAAGAGTGACAAGAGAATCTTAACGATGACTATGATGAAAAGAAGGGGAAAAGTGCTCGTAGGAGAAAACTATAAAGACGAAGAGAAACAAAAAAAAGAAGAAGAAGAGAACATAGAACAAAGAGTTCTTGTCTCTTTTTTTTTTACAAGACAAAATAAAGATTCAAATATTTATTTCAGATTAGTTCATCAGTTTTCTTTTTTAATCTAGTTAACGCACGAATTACAAATATATAGAATATGACAAATAGACATAAGTCACAATCATAAAGATGGAATAATTAGTACTTTAGAGTTTGAAGACATTTGTAAATTATTGTTCACTGTTGAACTATAGTCAACATTTTTTTCTTGTCAAACTAATATTCTATCGACAAAATGTTATTGATTATAATAACAGATTATTGACAGGAAAAACAAAGTTCCTTTTTTTTTTGTTCGAGTTCCTTCATTTAATTTTGAGTATTCAGACATGAAATCTATTCGAAGTCGTCTGTTATTTCTTTCTTCTTCGTTTCTAACGTCAATTTTATTCATTAAATAGACTATTTTGTCATGAACTCTACTAGAATGTTTGTTGAAAATATATTCTAAACTATACGACTAATCATAACAACGAGAGAACATCAGTATGACTATAGACTAGCAACAAGAAACGAGAACTAATGTTACTCTTTTGTTTTGTTTTTATTAATTATGTGTCGATGGATTACTTGTATATTCATGCGTATATGTCATTTGTGAGAATAGCTGTTGTATTTTGTTTTCTCATTTCTCATTCAACAAACTGTTCAAACAACTAACAGCTGTCGTCTTATTCTAATGTTACAATAATATAGTTCTTTATTCTTGTGTCTTTTCATTTACATTGATGTTTTCACATTATTCAATGTTCTCGTTTGACTAACTATATCGAGAAATGAATGTTGAACAAATGTATTTTAGTTGGTTATTTAAATTTTAATTGGCAAAAAAAAAGAATTAAAACTAGATTATACACGATAGAAACACATATATGCCATTGAATTCATCATGACATAAGCAAACTTAGTACACTTTCTGATAATGTCTAATTAACAGACATATGAATTCGGATGTTCAAGTGCATTTTTTTCTTCTTCGTAGAATGATGATAATTTCTCATGACAGTCCAACTTAAATCAAGTATCAAATGTAAACATACAAACGCTACGGAGTGACACTTACAAGCATGTCGAACACTAATCAAATGAAATAGTGTACGTTAGTCTATTTTTCCTGAGAAAAAAAAACATTCCACACATAGAAAAGACATCTAGATGAAATAATGTCAATGTTAATGTTTTATGATTTGATGTTATTGCATGTGAAACACCTATATTTGGATGTAGAAATTTCTCTCTAAGATGCAAGGAAAAAATAAACATGTCAATTGAAATATGCAGAAGGTTAACATATCTGTATTGCCAGAACAAAAGTAAATTTGATTATTAAAAAAGCAAGGAAAGTACCCTCAACAAACATAGGGCATCATAATGCAAATGGAAATCTTGCCAAAAGTTCCTTCGTTTCACACTGTCTTTACTAAATGAGTGAGATGTTTCTTGAATTAAGAGCAACAACTTCGGAGTGAATATTGCTTCTCAATTGCCATCCATTAGTGTATCTTTTCTAGTTTTGAATGTCCTCTATATTTGACATATCTTTTGCATTTAGACAATTTTTCATATGTAAAACAGATTCAACTATATGATAATCATTTTTCAAGATTGCACTTTCATTAATATAAATTAATTAATCGATTCATTTGAATAATTCTTTTATTCAATATAGAATATTCTAATCATTTTTTTTTGTATTAGCAAAGCTAAAAATATCTAGAATATAACCGATTGATTGCATCTAAGATTAAATTGATTTCGATGAAAATCAACGATCCCATGATCCATTTCAATAAACAATTATCATACAATCGAATCTGTAGAGACTAATAAAATATTTTTCTTTTTAGTATGATGGATATCTTTACGATAAACAATCGAAGAGAGAAAATCTATGCTAGGATAAAATCTTTAGTGATATTTCTACATAAAACTAACAAAAGACGTGCTATTATTTTCCTATTAAATATGATTGTAAATAGAAGTTGAATGATCTTACTATTTGCATACACATGCGTTTCATTTCATTTGTTTTAATTAATCATAAGATGGGATTTTAATTCCGTGTAATACGATGTTATGTTAGAAACTTTTTTATCCAAGTGAGATTAACTACTGTAATACTTTTCATATTCTAATCTATTTCGATGATAAAAAAAAACGACAAATTGATGTTCAATAATATAATTCAAAGTAAAAGAATTGACATTCACGGCGTGGCATAAATCATGAATATTAATAATTAATCATTGTTCATCTATTTTTTTAGAATTAATCACATTTCATCTGTCAGAATATCATCAATAAATGTGATTTATATCATCTACAAGTATCTTTTCAATGCGTTTTCTACTATTAAAATTCATGTTTCATACACTTTAATGGACTATATTTTAATAATGACATATACTTCCGTCACATAAATCCATTGTCTTCTTTTCTTGCTGCATAGAGTGCTATACTTTATCGATTTTGACTGAAGAAGTACTCATGAAATTCGATAGTTTACTTAGTGAAACATTTCGACACAAAAATAAATTTGTATGCACACTTGCAAAAATACATGCAAGTATTGTACATGAAATCAAAAATAATACAGATTTCAAGGTATTATATTATGTTCTAATAAGAAATCAAGAAAACGAATGATTTCGAAATTTCCTATTCTATTATTTAATGAATCAGAATGTTTTGCATCAAAATTATTAATCTATCAATCACTAGTAATTCATTGACATTCACTACATATGAACATAGGTTTTCATCGATTAGAGTACGTCAAACTGAAGATATTGAAATTCTAGAAGACGCTGACTATGTTAATAAAGATTGAGATTTTTCTTTGCGATCTATCAACTTAAATCGATGCTCGTTTACATATTTGATGGAAATCAACGTACACGTTATTGAAATATTCAGAAATCTAACAATAGATAGTCTAATGATACTTGTCTTTCAACAGATACAAGATAAAAATCGATGGTGTTCTCGTTTATGTTGAGTATTTCGACTATGAAATAAACATAAACAAGAATTTAAGACTTAGAGTCTTATCCTATGTTGTAAAACATGTTCAAGAATAAAATAGGATTACCGTACACAGTTATAAATCTGTCTTTCATGTTCCAAGGCTTTTCGTGCACATCGTCTTGTAGCAATTAAGTTACTAATCGATGTTTTTCAACGATTCTAGCATCATTAAAACATGATACTTCTATTTCAAAGTGTTTAGGTCGTATATAACGTTATTATTCACACTAAACGAGTATTTTAATGCTTGTCGAATGTTTCTAAACGCATGAAAAGACTATTAATTCGATATAACCTCAGCCAATATCTTGCACAATCGTTAGCAAATATGCATTTTCATATAATCATCATATTTAGAAAATCGAAAGAGAAAATCTCAACATTTAATAACTCGAAAAGTAGATGTATGAAGTATAAATAGTACTTGAATTTTAAAAAGAATCAATCGATTGGAAACATGCGAACGTGTTTACATCTGGAAAAAAAACGTTGCTATTGACACGTATGTAAATGTAAAGGAAAATGAAACAGTAATGTATGGTATTGTGCCATTTTATGACAAAATTCATGGTAGATGATTATTGACATTCAAGTAGTTTTCAACCTAATCTAGCGTTTCAAATCGAAAAATGTATATAACATCTATCAGTGAAGTAATCAAGGCGGATACAAGGTATATTGGCAATTACTCATTGACATTTTAGTTTTTCAGAAATTTTTATTTATTTTTGAATCAGATGGTAATCTGTATATATTATTATTTTTTCTTCCATCTGCTTCCCACATACACTCTTTGCTTATTCTTTCTGTGAAGAATGAAGAAAACAATCGCTTCTCATACTTTAAGTTATGAGTGCTTTTTTTTCTTCTTGTTCGTCTATGTATATACTTATAAAATAGATTCACTCTACTATCTGCTCATTCTCGAACTGAATTATTAGATGGGTGACATCATTTATATCTTATCTGTCATAGACATAATTCATACAGATCTTGGTATAAATTCAGATGAAATATTGAGATTATATCTCGACTCGTCAAAACGTAACGTTGTAATGTGAAAAGCACATTGTTTTTCAATTATCTCGAACGACATGAGAACTAAAAAAGATCTTTCGAACATTAGTCAAAGTAGTTTATCATACTCTATTCATCCTGAAAGAATGCTCAAGTTTGGTTAAATCGTCATGCGTATAGAAAGGGTTTATTATCGTGTAACGACAGAAAACTATTTTTCCTTAACGTCGCTTATAAAACTCTGGTTCTTTGTTAATTAAGAAAGTAGTTCTTCAAATGGGATATATATATAAATATAGAGCAAAAAACAAACAGAAATGTTAAAAGTCAATGAAAAAATTTTAATCAATGGTATTGAAAATATCAATTTAAAGTGAAACAGTGTAAATCAGATTTTCTTGATTTCTGGGATTTTCTCTTTGAAAGTAATCAAACAAATCTGATTTCAACTGTTTACCACTTAGGATTTTTCAGCAGTCTAAAAATCTATTTTCGAAAGTAAAATCAAAGTTTTTTTTTTTCAAAGAAAAAATTTTCAATTCGTAATCATCATAAAAAACTCCAGTTGGATCTGATCACCTCAAAAAAATAGTTTTGAAAATCTTAATTAGCAAAGTTGAGCATTACGTGGACAAGCCTATCCACACAAATCCATCATCATCGTTGTCTTAATTTTAGTTTTTGAATTTTAAAAATCAATGTTACAAGAACACACACATTAAAAATAGACTACAATACATCTCACTCAAACTTAAGATCTAACTTTGATGCATATTTCATTAAAAGAAACTCATTTCATTTTTTGTTACGCTATCACTATTTTGTTGGGTAAATACATTTTTAGCCTACCATTGAAAAGTTAGCCGATTGGTCTAAAAATTCTGGTTACGCGATTGATATCCATTGTTTGCTTTTCATCTTTGACATCATCATTTACATGTACTTAATGTGTTTTTTTTCTCGATACTGAATATACCGAGAGAAAAATCAGAAAAAAACGCCTCTCATTAAACTATTACGAATTCTATTTTTAGTAGACGTGAAGACCAAACGCATCTTTTGATCATGTCTTGTTCTGTGAACCTGATATCAATACAAATCACATGCTTCAAAATACAACGGATAAAGTCTTCAATCGATAGTTCTTTTTTTCTTTTGCTAAGTAATTAGTTTTGTTGAACTTTGATCTGTTGAATCATATACCTTTTCTTCTAGACCAACGCAATTAAAAAAGAATATTTTTCAAATACATGATATGTTTCTCTAACAACCATTAAAGTAAATATGAGCAAGTCCGGATAAGCCACGGCCTAACGTGCTCAATCTATAGTCTCCGATTTGACTGATATTTTCATCTACAATAGGGGCTAATGTTTGATGGATTTGTACGAAAGCCGTTTGAAAAAATATTGTTTCGTTCTTGAGATATTAAAGTTTTTCTAGGAGTACCCCATAAAAAAACGACAACTTTTTCGATTGTTAATGGAATGCACATCTCTTTAACGACGCACCTGTTTCCCCGGAAAGTATGGAATAACAAGGACATGAGAAAAATGCGTTTTTTTTGCATTTTCTGCATAAACATATCGATTGAAGTGATAATGCTAGAGCGTTGGGATTTTGGGCAAGAAGTA
>OENT01001132.1:14308-55997 GCA_900239685.1 Rotaria macrura | reverse complement strand
GGAAAACGACGAAATACGATCGTATACGGTCGTAATGTATACTGTATACGACCGTGTACGATCGTATACGACGTTGTATACGACAGTATACGGTCGTCGTAACGCTCGACCTGGGCAAGCGCTTGGTATTTCGGAAACTTCCGAAATTTCATTTTTTTTGCAAGTCTAAATATTGGTGGAGACTCATGAGATCTTTATCACAAAGGACTCATTATGATGATCCCGGAATGGATACATGATCGAAGAGCAATCCTGAATAGAAAACAAGAACGAAAAATGAGATTGGTTCTCGTTAATGTCTATGAACGTCATCTTTTATAAAAATATATAATAATCGAAAAACCCATTGAATATCCCATGGGATGAAAGATTCGTCTCACCCCATCCCATGGATTAATATTTCATCCAAACTCGTTCCATAGAATATTCAAGACAGATAAGTTATTCCATCCCATCCCATGGGATATTCAAGAGAAGTAATTTCGTTCCATGGGATGAGCTGGGATTATCTCATCGCAATCGGAGCTTTGGTCTATACTTTAAATTGAGCCTAATAGTTATCTAAATATCGATTTGTTATCATTAACACGATAGCGATAATCTATCTATTAAAGTTGTTGATAAATTCTTTTAATTAAATAATGGAAATTGATGTGAACTTTTAATAATAGTGTTTTTTGGTTGTTGCGAAAATACGTGATTAAAAAGTAAAGAAGCTGCTTTATTAATCAACGATTTTCTCCGGTTCTTTCATTGATCCATCTCTTTTATATCAAATGTAGGAATCTTCGGTATCTTCGAAGCATTTCAATATGAACTAAAGAGAATTGAACGCATGAAACATTTGAAAATCAGCTGTGATTTCATTGAGACAGAATCTCACTCTGTTTGACTTTTCTTCATTCAATAGTCGTGAAACTTCAAATTGAGAAATTCTTATAGGTTCTGATCTGTAAAACAATTTCACATTTTCAATATTACAACAACTAATTTACTATTCTTCAATGTTGTATCAAATAGCTACGTATGGCTTGAATATTCAGTTCTTCCTTTGTCTTCGATGAGAGCAGTCAAATATTTTTTCTTCTATTTACATTATTTTTGATTCTTCGTATTTCGTGACCCAGGTCACCGATAATGAACAAATAAGGCAAAATTGACACATTATTTTCCAAAAAACAAAATATAATTAATTGCAATTCATTATTTCTATTATTTTCATTGAAAAGCAACTTGTTTCAATGCATTACTTTGGAATAATGTTGGAATACGAAATAATGGTTTAAAAGTAATGTACTTTAATGCATTACTCAGGAATGATGTTGAAAAACGAAATAACGCATTGCTATATTGAATTCTCAAATTGAGTGAAATTAAGGTGAAGTCTCCCATCATAATAATCTGAACTTGTCGTGTGAGGTTCGATAAACTAAAAAAAGCCATATATAAAGCGCTAAATAATCTAAATGTTGCTTTATGGTCTCATTTTGAGCAGCTATACGAATAGCAGGTGTATCAATTACAATCAAAGTGTACAGAACCCTTACTGATTCTCGAGTGCACGCTATTTTGAACGCTACTGATAAAAACAAAGTGTATACAGAACACTGCGTCTAAAACGCTAACACTTTGCGTTCCGTCGAAACATCAGTTTTTATATGAGTTAATTCTAATATCAGTGGATGTGAAAAGCTTACTTTGCATGGCAGGACCTCTGTGCTTCATTTTTACTATCGACTAGTACTACTTTTTAAATTTCCTTCTTCCTCAGAGCACTCAACGTTTTTTCTTTCCTCTTTTTACATGAAGAGAATATATTGTTTAACAGATATAAAAATAAACACGTTTTTTTTCTAGATCATACCGTAACTTTCGATACATGTACTTTGACGTACTCTTCACATACAAAAGTTAAGTGTATAACAAATACGTTTTTTTCAATGAACCAAAGTGCACGAAACCATTTTGTTTTTAATTCTATTTGGAACGCTGCTTTCGAATGAGTTATGTGATACTTTATTGAAATGAACGTCAAATGTTACAGAATTATTATTTAGTAGTAGCGTACACAGTTTGAAATGGTGGTTGATTAATTAAGAATAAAAGCTGAAAAAGTATATCTATACTTTGCTTTTATTTCAGAGCATTTCTTCTAGAATCATCGTGGTGCACGGACAAAGTTCTTAATTCACGGGCTCTTTCTCTAATTTTTTTAATTACATCCATCTTATAAAGAATTTTCATCATAGTCAAATCACGTTGATCTTCTGCCAAACGATCCGTGAACAAAAGTTCTTTTTCAAACTTTGGTTGCAGAATTAGTTTCTGGATGAAATAATTTTCAATCTCAGTAAATTCGTGGAAAACTTATTTTCAGAAATTTTTATCCTAAAAACGACACTATTAAACTGTCTCGTTTACCTATTATCTCATAGCTCGCTTGTTTCTTTACTCAACAGAGAATAATTTCATCCTCGTTTAGTTGAAAGTTTTCTGTAATCAACTATGGGATGTTGATATTCTTTTAACTGAAATATATTACTTTACTTTATTTTTCGTTTTCTTGATGCAGAAAATATTTCTTTACTGTTTCGTTTTAGATGTTTTGTACTTTAATTTGGTTTCCCTTCAACATATTACTACAGTTGAGATACCTTGTTTTAGTATACTTCTTTTCTTTTTTTAATGATGACTACTTATGTGACTCGAACTGAAGAAAAGAATCATTATCTGATCATTCAATAGAAAGACGATATTCCGCTGACATGCAGTGCCAACGATGATTTATAAAGAATCATTTGAAAAAACAGTCGATTTTAAATGTACTTCCCAGATGATTAAATTCGATGCTGAATGCGACTGGATCTGATCGGATCCGATCAACTGGCAAAGTCCTATCGGAATCCTGGTTGAGGAATAAGTAATGGATCTGATGAGAAAATAGTAATTTTCTAATTGGGAACTAATCAATACCTGGTGATATCATTAGAGGTTTGTCTAAACTCTATAACGAATGTTGTCAGAGTCCGACAATGGGACCGATCGGATTCCAATCCTAAGGAGCGGAATGTCGTCTCCCAACCAGGATTCCGTCGGTTTTATAGAAATTCACCAGATAATTCGATCGGATCCAATTGTCGGAAGGAATCTCCTGGATTTTGAACACAAGGAATTTATTTAAATCTGACGGTTGTAGATAGTGTTGAGTAAAACCCGTTTCTACTAGCAATGCAGTCCAAGTTGACTCCAATTTTCCGTTATGCCAGTTGTTATAGAGGACACTGGAAAATAATCCTTCAGAAAAATATCATGGAAGCAAGTTTTTTCTCAATATTTTAAACATTTTATCACTAATAAATTCATATTTAACGACTAACTGTTGCTATTGGCATTTTTAGTCTGCGCCAAACACAAAAATGGAACCATGGGCAAGAGATCAATATAGTTCAAAAACCTACTAAAGCGTACACGATGATACTTTGTTCGTTCAAATTTACTGTTTTAATTGAATACATCTTCATTTAATAAAGACTATATTTTTATTATCTTTGTGTGCATTTTTATTCGATGACGAACATTTCAAGGGTTACGCGTGAGGGTTTCAGTTTCATCGGAGTTTCAAGGCACATACCTAAACGAACGCATGCATCCACCGAAAAGAAACTCACCCATGCTCAAGCCGAATCAGCTACCTGGTTTTTAGAAGTCTTAGGCATCCCAAGAGTACTTATGCGTTAGTATTAAGTACTCAAGGAATACCTATATGTGGGTATTAGATACCCTAGAGGTACATATCAGTTCCTCTTAGGTACCCCAGAAGTACCTGTTCGTGGATATCAGGTACTCAAGGGGTATCTTTGTGTTATTCCTAGCTGAGTGAGGGTGTCAAAACAAGAATGGATAGATGCACATCTTAAGTAAGTAACTGAAAAATTGAGGGTTTCCTATGTTTTCAGGGCGCTTCCCGGAGGTGGCTAATTCTTCCAGACTAGATAATAGTTTAAATACACTGTAATGCATGGAATTCTCAATAGATGCGATTGAATGATAATGCTAGTAGCGTACCAGGAATTTCCTGTCGCATGGGCTGAGCCCACCCTTGACGCCGCTACTAGATAATGCAACCCGAATAATACATTGAAATGCATTGTTTTTACAATTAGCTGTAATGAATTTAAGTAAATTATGATAGGTTATTTGGGTTGCATTATCATTTAATTGCGTCCATTGCGCATCCATTGTAAAATAATGCATACAACGTAAATTATTTCTGAATAAGGGTTGCATGGGTCGAGTACCTTCCGTATTCTGAGATGGAACGGCTCTATGTTTTTAATTGATTTTCATTTAGCCAAAATGTGTAGATTTAATAATAGCATTCACACAACTAACGATGCAGCGGTGACAGTGAATCGCCGGTTCACCGTTCTAACGGTAACCGCTCTAACCGGTCGTTGCCGTAACCGTCCTACCGCCTTTGAAAGACCTTATTTGGCTTATTTCGGTTGATACCAGCGGGATTACGTGAATACCGGCTAGTATGAGTGTATCCGGACTAGAACTGGTTACTGGTTTGAACCTGTGATATGTAATTTCCTGTCATTGTTGCATTCCTAGTTTATACCATTTTATACCGGCTAATACTGACTAATAACGGATTATGCTGGCTTACAAGGGTAACCGGTGAAACGGTTACCGTCACTGTTGCATCCTTACACACAACTCAACATGCACGATTCGATTTGGACAGAATAAAATTGGAACTCACTGGAAAAAAACGTGTCTCTTTTGATTGAAAAATTTCTATTTGATGCAGGTCAACCTTTTATTCTTTGACAACGAAATCCCTCGGAAACCCTTGACTAATCCTACAGAAAATTTTTGGTTGTCTTAATGCTTCTATGTCCTAGTGACATCCGGTGTTTACTGCTGAAAACATGAGCATTTCTGAGATGTTTCAGCTCGCGGCAACAAAATGCTCTCAATTCCCATGAAGCCAATAATGGATAAATAATGGAAAAACGGTCCATTATTTTTCAAAAATATGAAAGAATTAATTATAATCCATTAATTTTCAATATTTCAATGCATTTTAATGCATTACTCTCGAATAATGATCTAATTAAAGACAATGCATTCGTTTCTCAATTTCTTTTAATGCATTATTGTATACCTTCATAAAATTTCTCAAAATTGTATTTGTTTTCAATGCATTATTTCTAATTATGAGAAAATGGTTTGAGAATGCAGTAAAAAGTCATAGCATTATAATGCATTGTTCCAAACAATGGAGAATTTTAAGATAATCCATTACCATTCATTGCATTTCGATGCATTGTCAGATATTATGTAGAAATTCAGAACAATGCATTATAATCCAATGCATTGCTATGAATTATTTGGAGCAATGTTTTAAAATTATAGAATTCATCCTTGTCATAAAAGAGATATTGAAACAGTGATTTGACAGGTAGATATTTGATTTAACCCAGTTCTCTTCGTATCAGATGCTTATCAATAAGAGTTGCACAAGTTAAAGAACTTATAAAAAAATGTAACAGAGTACCCTTTCAATTTCCAAAATATTTCCGCAGGCAAGCCGAAGAGTCACCGGGTTTACTCATTCGGGAAAATGTGCAGTAACTAACCGAAATCCGATCTCGAGTTTTTATTCGATACAACGATAGGCTACTAGAGTTTCGAAGTGCTTTTACAATATTCTGTAGAATGAAAGAGATCACAGTCATCAAACCACTGAAAAGAAGCATTCCCTCTTTATCAGTGCTCAGTTTCGGATGTATCCATGGTGAACTAAAACTGCTCAGTGTCAAGTATAACTGATTAAATCATGAATCATTTCTTTCCAAATCTGAAAAAATTTTAATACTATTACAACAGTCTAATATCATAAATACGCTCTTCAACTCTTGCCGGTTTGAACTACAATTCGACATGATCCATATGACAAGTTTGAATTCAAGAATAACAAAATTGTTAGTTCGTTGTCTTTTGTTTTAGGCTCTTATCGAACTGCTCAGAACGGTAAGCTCCAATTCAATATTGAATGATTTCTATATCTTTTTGATGTGTTTTATGTTGTTATAGATTATGATCGACATGGCAAGTTCGACTTTAATAATAATAAACTTATTTATTCATTAATTGTCTCTGTTTTAGACCGTAATCGATATGGTCAAAATTAAACGTTATTGGATGAATAAATATAAGAGGGTTGCTGAAAGTTAGGAGGTACAGTTAAGTCAGAGTCATAGATTAAAGTTAAGGGCTTAGGTTTTGGGAGGAATGTTACCGTTACCTGGTAACATAACGGTAACGGAAAACATACCAGTTATGGGGTAACTGGTAACTTTTTCCGCTACCAGTTACTTTTTCCTATTAAATTCTTGAAACATCTAATTATGAATTCTTCCCTGGTCGAATAATGTGCAAAACTTCCTTTTTGAATTTTGGAGTTACAGAGTAACTCCTATCTTTATAAAGTGATGTTTTGACAAAATTCGATCAAAGCAGCTCATAATTCGACGTTTTAAGAAGTTACTTGGAAAAAGTAGCTAAATACTTCTCCGCTATACCGTTACCTGGTAATGTAACGGGTTGGTAACGGTAACTTCCCATCCCTAATCTATGTTAAGTTAGAGAGATAGATTAATGTTAAGAGGATAGATACAGATAGATAAGAAGTTGCTGATATTTTTACAGGACCACAGAGATACAAGTATGAGTATTGTGATAAGGATTTAATATGATTGTACAGATCCTGTATAACAAGTGTCGAATATGAAGTTTTCAATGCATTGGTATGCGTCAAATTGGCAATGAATACAATTACATTATAGTGCAACCAAAATAATGCATTTTTATGTATTAAAATCCTGATTGCATTGCATTGCATTGAAGAACCAAAGCATTACAATGCCATTGCATTCACTGAGTTTCTATGGCAAAATACTGCAATATAATACACATTATTTCGGAGAAATTGGTTATATGGGAATCCCAGAGCGCAGATCATCTATTTTCATACTGAAACGCAACAAATCATTGGATTTGTCACCTGTATTTATCACTGAATGTGCCAATTTTTAAGGAAATATTCCAATCATACTGCAATAAACGCACGCCTATAGAAAAAAGGTATATATTGATGAGTGTGCAAAACTGGATTTAGATCCTCATTGTTTCTAAACACCGATTCCTCCACCATTACAGAAACCAACACTCACACCCTAAATTCACATAATATTAATTATAGCATTTTGAGTGATTTTATTTCTCACCGCGTAACATTGACTTCTTCACCTCTAAATACGAGAAAGAATGAGCAAGTAGCAAAACTATTATTTGATTATGTCGGATCTATATTTATATATGTATAATTGTACATCATAGCAGTTCAAAAATGGTAATACACTCAATGTTGATATTGATACTGAATTCATTAATGAAGAACTGCTTTCAGAAAATAATAATGATTTTGATGATGAGAATAATAATAATTAGTGAGAAAAGGAGAGCATTGTTCAACATCAATTTTCATTCGAATAAATGAAAAACATTTTGATGAAATGACAAATTTTTAAAATCTTTCACATTACACAACATAAAAGTAAAATAAAACTGTGCATAAATGTAGCAGAAAGCACCAGAGCTCCGCGGGACGACAAAAAAGTCGTTCCGTCCCGCCTACTTTTTATTTTTCAGTCCCATGTCCCGCCCATCCCGCGTCCCGTGTAACAGGGTTAGCCAAAACTTTCCGAACTGTTTCATTAGTAAAGCACTAACTTTTGGGGCTTGAAATGGTTAAGTCAGTTGTTTTAACCGAAAGCGACACTTCTCTGATGAAAAGTCACAAAAAAAGAATTTTTTTCAGCTAAAAAACGAAGAAAATATTCGTTGCGGGACGCAGAACGAATCCAAAACTCGCCCAGTGTCCCGCCGCCCTCTGTCTCGTCCCGCGTCCGGTGGAGCTCTTGAAAGCACTATGCAGTCGGATCCTTTCAAGTTTTTTGCCAAGATACTATCCGACATCTATGGGCAAAAAACTGATTGAAATCGGAGATGAATACCTGAGGAGATTCTCTGGTTAATGTCCTGGGAAGCGGCGAGATTAATTATGGTATTGTATGCTTTAGAAACTTTCAAAAGTATTTAATAATTTTGCATGCAATATTCGTCGCAAATGAATGGAAATATGTTTAAGTACAGGAAAAAAACAGCAAACCATTAGCACTTACCAACACATTGAACATTCTGATGTTAAAAAATTGATTGAAAAACCTGATTTTAGTCAATTTTTTCGGCTTAACATTTAATTTGATTCGTATGATTTTCATCTGACATCTGACTCTGACTTGCTTTTAATCGATTTGTATCGGCTCTAATCGCTTATTTTGTTTCAGCAAATTTTCATCCGATTCATAGACATATCTGCTTACACGATTGAGAATACATTGATGTTAGTTATGGAGACATACCAAAGTGGATTCCAATTAGAGTTGGATACAAATCAGACTTTTCGATGATTTTTCTACAAGGGTTGCTGACTGTCTGGTCAAAGATATGAAATCTGTGTAGTAGGATACGAAAAATTGTTACCCTCGAGTAGTGGTGTCACTAGAGTGAGGCCAGATGAGACTGAGCCTCATCACCGGGCTTCTGAGCCCCATCAGTGACTTTTGAGTCCCTCAAACCTTGTTTCACTTTATCCATTGAATTCTTGAATTAAAGAAACGAATATCATTTCGAGCACCGAAGTCTGAATTTTGAATCGAAAAGAGTAGAAATATTTTCTCCACTGATAGTAATGAGGAATCTTCTATTAATTTCTGTAACTATTAGGTATTGAAAGCACTAATCATCATTTTATGTTATTCATTATGACCCATAGGTCCTGATGAAAGCTAGCGATAAATTGTAATATTCCACAAAGGGATTAAAAAATATTCAACCTACTAAATCAAGAACGATTGTTTTTCGTATCACCATCCTCATCAAAAAAAACTAAATATTAACTTATGTCTTGAAAATCGCGGTAGTTTCGACGATTAATCGCGATTTTTAAAAAAATCGTCGATTATATCGCTAATAATCGTGAATTTTTATTGAAATGGCACATAAAACGCGATTTTCTAATGAAAAATAGCAAGTAATCGCAATTTAGCAGGCCGATTAATCGTGAGATTTTTTTGCTATAAAATTGTCGACTTTGCCGCGATTTGAGAACATGGGAATTAATCAGAAGTCACTTTAATCATCCATATATACAGAAGCATCAACACAACTTGTTTTGTCTGAAAACACAAATTTTTTTACTGATAGTTTTTCAGATGTTCATAAAAATAGTGGTGCCGCCGCCCCCTAGAATAAAAGGCCAGTCCATATTACAAGGGCACCCCAGAAAAAAGTTCGCAAAACGTAATAGAAGGCCACGGAATCTCCAGACTCTTTTTTTCAGAAATCAAGTGGATTTTCAGGTTTTAGCACTAAAATATCTGGTTTCTCACAACAAATCCTGTTCTTTTTGTTAAAAATATTAAGGTTTTGTAAAAAAAATTACTTTTTCCTAGTAAAAAACTGGTTTTTCAGTATTTGGTTGCTAAAAGTGTCTGTTTGAATGCAAGAAAAAATTTTTTAAAACCCGTAACTTTCTCGGCAACTCCGAGCAAAAAGATAGTCCACCATAGTAGGCGATCGTCGAAGGAGCGACGTAAATTTCAATAATAGAATGTCATGGCCTTTTATTCAGGGGAGGGGTTTTTTTTACTCACCCAGGTCGAACAAGCACTGCCGTAAACGACCGTGTACGGAGGAATACGGCAAAATACATGGTCCAGTATTACGATCGTATATCTCCGTGTCGTATACGGGGAAATACGACGATATACGGAGAGAAAAACGATCGTTTACGGTCCTCGTATACAAAATCCGTAAACGGTTTCCTTTTCCCACCGTATTTCTCCGTATACGATCGTATTTGCCCGTATACGATACGGCGATAGACGACCGTATTACTGGACCATGTAAAACGCTAAAATACGACCGTAAACGGTCATGTGGGGAGCGTATACGGTAGTTTACAGCCGTATACGAAGTCCGAATCGTCGACCTGGGCAAATAAATATTTTCTTCTGTTTTAATTTTAAATTTCCTGTTCTCATCCCTAAACTAGGCATCTTCGTATTCAAGATACAAATAATGCACACATGACCATTTCATTTTAGTACAACGGTAGTTTTAAAACTTAGCAATAACTTATGAAAGCTTGTTATGATTAGTGTCTAGAGCCCGTCAGTAAGTACCTTACGAGAAGAGATGGGGCTGAGCCCCACCATGCTTAAATTTCTGGTGACGTCACTACCCTCGAGTACTCTTCTCGTAACCAAAACATCATCGACTCACATGCATACTAAGACCAACATACTCACTCATAACCTACCTACCTCGGTTAGATTTGAGTTCGAACAACACTTCGTGGCAAGTAACACTGGATTTACGGTATCAGCATAAACATGATGCAATGAAACATCTTTGTTTCAGTGAGCTATAATAGAATTCAAAGGTTATCTATCGCCTTGATACAATACACTACGTTGCATTGTTTTTAACAGCAACAACAATCAATCAAGCCTACACTTTACTGAGTGATTAATCAACGTTTTGTATTTGATTCAGAACACATCAGTGCACAATATCTTCTAATATACCAAGATCTGATTCATTTAGTTATAGAATATGGTCTATTAATGAATGAATATCGTATGCAAAGTTTGGCATCACAGATGCAATTCATTAGAAAAACAACACTTGAAAAATAAGGTCATTTTACAATAAAGGAAAAAATATCTTCATCTTGTTCAATTATAAATGCCTACATATATTATATTAGTATGTCCGTCATGATTTGTGAAAAGATTCTGCTACAATCTGAATATCGAACATATGATATTTCACTAGCTATGAGAGAAGTAGATGATTTAATTTCAAAAAATTCATTCGTCCGTTGACCATCCTTTAATATGCATGCGATGTATATTACGTAAACGTGGTGTTGTTGGTAGAATATCGCATTGATCAAAAAATCGAGCAACTAGTGTACTTTGATTGGATAAACCGAATAATTCATCGTCAACTTGTGCACTCGCATTGAATTTCGATGGTACATTCTATGCAAAAAAAGAATTTCTGATTGTAATGGAACGTAAAAAAAGAAAACAAAGCCTAACTTTTTTCGATGTTAAATTCGATGCTCTTGTCATCACAGATCGATTCGTTTCATCTCCCGTATCACCACCTAAGGCTTCAAGTTCTTCTTCGAGACGTAGAATTTTTTTAAAAACTAAAGTTTGAAAATATAGAACGATCAATTGAAAAAAAATTTAAAAATGAATTTATATCTATATATTTTTTTTTAAACGAACTGTCGTTAGAGGATGCAGCTCTTTCCAATGCATTATCAGAAGTTATCATATTGGAATCGGCACGAATTTTCCAATATTTATAAGCTTCAGGAGTTGCTTGGGCTCCTAACATTAAACGAGAATTTGTTGTTACACAGACTTGTCTTTTTTTCTTTATTGCCATTGAATAGTATATTTACCTGATATCCATTCAGTTATAGTACTTGAAAGAAATTCTTTAAATTTATCTGTAAAATTCATGCGTGAATCTGGACATGTATCGAAGAATGTTTGATAAACAGCTTGAGCCAAATACGATGCATAAATCTTTAATAACAAGAACGAGAAATCAATGATGATTTAGGGATAAACAAAATTTCGAAACTAACATTAAAAAATTTATCTCGAAACCATGGATCAACAGAAAGAAGTAATTCAACATAATTTTTTGAAATACGTTCAATGTAATTTGTACATTCATCATCAGCATTAGGTAATTTCTAAATAAAATCAATTATCTGAGTATTATAGTTTTCATTGATGTCAAAAATTTCATTTTACTATGAAATATTTCAAATAAAACCACCAAAATGTATCGATAAGTAAATATTGACTTGTATCACTTCGAATTATTTTATTCCAATAGTAAGAAAAATTTGCCTAGATCAATATATATTTTCAAGGTACAGAAGACATCATTACGAACCATTATTACAAACCTTGAAATTTTGCGCTTGAGTGACTTTATCTAAAATATCAATAACTTCAATGGTGGTATCCGATGCCCAATCATGATAAACGCCTGGTTGAAAATTTTTATAACGTAAATTTTCTACTGTTTTCCGTTCTTTTTCTTTTTCATCTGTTGCTACAGTTAAAAAAATTTGCTTTCGTCGTTTAAGTATAGCAGTTAGTTCACTATTCGGATCAAGTTTATCCATATCTATGAAAGAGAAAGCAGAAATGTAGTAGTCATATAGAACAACAACTAAAGTATCTCTTCGAACCATCAATTGAGACACTAAATGAGCGAGCTACTTTTTTCTCAGGTATAAAAACATCCGTTTCTTGTCTAAAGAATAAATTCGTATATTCATTCATAGCCAATTCACATTCTTTGATACGATCTTCAATTGGTTGTAATACCGTTAATGTAGTTTTAAACATACTTGCGAATTCCTATGATAAAATTAACAACCAATCATATGCATCATCGCGAGACAAATTATAAAATTACACACATTATAAAAATCATCATAACTAGCAGGAAGAACATCCGTCGTATCGACAAGGATAGAATCAGTTTTGGGAAAAGTATTCTATGCAAAACTAAAATGATTGATTAATATGAAATAATGGAATGTATCTTACAGTTGTTTCACTGTTACATAATTCATCAAATAATTCTAGTTTTTTTATTTTTGTTTGTTCATTCTCCATCATGATCTGTATGAGAAATAAACGCACTCAATTTTGTTTCAATTTAAAAATTAATAAATAAAAGGCAAGGATATTCTTTGTTTTTTGAGTTAAAAAAAAACAAAAAAAAATAAGAAGACAAGCAGCAATTTTTTTTCTATCAGTCAATCGGGAAAACGATGTTTTCCAACAGATATTTTTATGCCGATGCATTTGTCATGGCTGTCGGTGTGCCACGTTGTCGTCCAACTTTAATCGCTGTTATAGTCATATCTTTCGACAAATTAGCTTGTTGTTGTTCTTGATTGTTGTTTACATGTTCAACAAGTTTAATAAAATGACTACGTGATATAGCATGTTTATAACGAATTTTTTTACGAAATGGTTCACTATAACTCTATTTAAAGCAAAATATAGATGAATATGTATTTTCGCATGTTGATGAAATATCTATTTACGCCTTCAACATCTTCGAGTTTCAAATGTGCTCCTGCTTCCTGTACTGTTAAAAGTATACAATTCCATGGCGAAAATTCTTCACGACGATTCCATCGCACGAAAACCAAACTGTATATGTCAGATTCTTCACTTAGAACCGAATGGCTATCCCAGATATTTTTAAACATATACTCTATATCGTTGGTCTAATGATAAAGAACAATATTCCTTATGATCAACATAGAATGATTGTTACCGTTAAAAAGAATATACAATGAGCTCCATCATTATACGCACATTCGTCTTTTTCAATCGTTTTAAATAAGGATCTAAATTATAATAAAATGTTTTATTATAGATCATATGAATATCTTTTTCTCGTTCGTAACATACTTGAATTTAGTTTGATCCGTACGCTTATTAGCAATATTTTCCAATCGAAGACATTGTCGACATTTACCAATTTTCGCATTAGTACTACTAACAGCGAATTCTGTTGACGGATAATATTTTTGACAACTACGACAATAAAGTGTTTTTTGCTCCGTAGCAACAACTGGATCTTGCGGTACCTACATGCACAATTACAGACAAATTAATCATATATAGAAAGTAGCTAATAAATAAATATGCTACATACAAATCTGAATATAGGAATCATAATTCTATAAGATAAACTAACGATTTAGGAACAATGTCAAATCTGTGTTCACATATTTTATACTATCGAATACTCCTAGAAACTAGCAGGAACACGTTTATTCTAGCATGGAAGTCCTGCTTGTCATTTCCAATGGGTAGTGTGAGGAGATTTTTCTTACAAGAGGTGTCGAACAAATCTAGATAAAGAGAGAGAGAGGGGTAGAAGGAAATAGTCAAATATTCAGAATAGTAAAAAAAACGAATGAATACGTAAGAAAGCAACTCTCTGCACTATTTATCGATGTATAAACAAAGAAAACTCTCTTATATGTTGAATTCGTTAATGTTACTTTACAAAAAGATTTCAGAACATCCGTATATATCCATAGAAACTTAGAAGTCTTTCTCTATTCTCGGTTCACCCAATCGAATCATATCTAGCGAGTTTGACTGTGTTTCTTTTTCTTGTAAAGTAATATCTGTAACATCTTGTGTATAGACAAATCAAATCTTACTTTAAGATATCGAACAACACCAGGATTGAATGTAGGCGTCTTAATATATTGAAGAAATAATGTTGAAATACGTTGACGAAGACCTGATAAATTTTCTTCTTTTGTTCCACGCATAAGAAGATCAGCCTCACGATCGATCAATTGAATGATTTCTTGTGTAAGACGGCATTCATGTTCCTTAAAATTAGATCCTCGTTTGATTCAATAAGAATGAAAAGAGTATCTCGTCGACATACTTTCACAGTGTGCTTCAATGTAAGTAGAATATCAAGTCGTTCATCAAGTGTTAAAAATTTCATATTAATTGTATTGTAAATTTGCATTAATTCACGAGCACGAATTGAATATGGCGTACTAGTAAATAGAAAATATTCGTCACTATTACTATCTAAGATTTTTATAAAACTTTAATTCAAATTTAAACTTGTATTTTGAAGCTAAATCTTAATGTGGTGTTCTTTTTTTTCGCAATTTCAAAGTAGTTTAAGATTCTTGATTTATTCTGAACAATAATTATTCTTGCAGAAGTGTCTTGGCAGTGTCGGAGTGTATCGAATATTTCGTCAATCTTTTTAACTAATCTTTCAATCTTTTTATCTTCGTACTTACCAAATTTCCACGAGAATACTATTCAACGATATATCTAGTAATATTCTAGATTCGGTATTTCTTTTCGTTTAAAGAAAAATTCGCCGATCAACACAACCCATTGTATTCGTTGCGTATGCCAAATATCTTATGAATTATGAAAACAGTGACCAGTCCTGCCGATAAGACGCATCGATCGTTGGAATAAGAGAAAGCATAGTTTTTCATTTTGCCTATTTTTCTAGTTTTCCTTCTTGATGAAGTTTAGCTATCAAGTAATTGTCATTTTGAAGAATACATGTTACTTTGCATATTCTTCATACAGATAATTTTACAAGAATCTTATTTTTTCAAGCGATCGAGTCAAGAAACTTGCTTAAACTTTCTAATTAAATTAAGAAAAAACGACAGACATTATTAAAAAATAGTCTAAAGATCCTAGAATCAAAACATTTTATAGGAACATGTGAGATATAATATCATCGACAGAATCTAAGACCTTCAGAGATGCATAATCTCAGATTATTTTCTTTTTCTTAGTATTGAAAATGATAAAAGAACGAAGCGACTTTTCTAAGTACGATTTCATTTGATTATGATTCTTCACTGAAAAAAGTACTCGTCAGTCCAATACTGAATGATCAAGGCTTCTTACTTGCAGAGACACTGATATTTCAAAAATAAAGAATAGAATACCCATTGTAAGTTATTGATAAAAATAAATCACAAGTACATATTGTTCGTGAATATAATGGGGGTAGGCTTTAGTTTAGTATTCTGTTGATTTACATTCACAATAAGCCTGAGGACATTTCTGTTTTTCCCCTATTGTTTTCGTGATAATGATTTTTCCATTCACTATTCAACTGTTGTTTATAATTAAGTTCAGTAAACATAATATTCGACCATTCAGTCTGCTGATACTCTAATGAGAACATCATTTATTTCCAGCGAGGGCAAACGTTGGTAATGCGGGTTGAAAAGATTGTTCGAATTTAGATTTATTCATAATACAAAAAGAAAACATGTCAAGTGTTGTATACTTCGAAATTCTAGACGAAAATGACATTTTCTATTATAATAACGCATCTATTACTTAGTAGAATTTTTCTATTTGTGAATTCTACCGAATATCCTAAAATGGTTTGAACTAATAATGTCTCTCTAAAGTGAAAATATCTTCACTTTGAACAGTGAACATATCTGTACAGTGCCTGTAATGTATTCGATTTTCTACCTTTTATTTCCACACATTTCTTTTGGAATATATTTCTTGATATGTTTCAACACACGGTCTCTATGAGCACCACTTATTTTCATTTCATCATGTCACTCGTTTATGCTAATTATAAGTAGAACAATACCATGATGGCACAAGTTTCTTAAACAGTTGAAAATTTAAATAATTGATGAGTTAAAACTAATCCTGCGACGATATCAATATGATTTCAACAGAATACTTGTCAAAATAAAATATATTCGAAGATTCAAATAAGGAAAACAATGAGTTTGGTATGTTGAATGTTTGAAATCCTTGTTCATATCAAATTAACAAAACGATTGGTACCGTAAACACTATCTTCTGAAATTATTTTCATTTTGTACAACACCTAAAGTTTCAAGCTTAAATTTCTTGATTCCTTTTCTATCCTGATGTGCTTCAATAATTTAAAAGTTTAATAAAATAATCTTAGTTTACCAGTAGCTTGGTTACAGTTTAAATCCTTGTAAGATTTAAATGAAAACAAGAGTTTCGAACAACTATCAAAATGTAAGATTTAACGTAGGTTATACACAAAGAACCGACAGTCTGCTTTCTGTGTAACATATAATGAACAACAATACAGATGATCGAGCATTTGAAGCATGAGAAAGTTAAAGTAGATCGACAGAAACATTTCCTCTACTACACCATCAACTAGGAGAAGTTTTTAGTAACTTAAAACTACTTACTCCATTTCTGTTGTTGAGCCATCTTTGTATTTCCATCGTTTTGGCTGAGCAACGCGTTCAAGAAAACGCTGTATATTAAGTTCTTTATTGTATTTTTGAGCTTCTGTTTTATACCGATCAATAGTTGCTAGTAGTTCTGTTTCTTCATCCACTAACAATGCTAATGCTGCTTTTCGAGCTATTTTGAAATAAATATGGAGTAAACCGATCAAATAAATTCTTATGTCGAGCTTCTCTTACCAGCACCCTGTTTCGTTGCATTTATCTTCGCTATTTCTTCTTCACGCCATTCTAAATAATTAAGAATTAAATGTACTGATTTATTGAACCTTGAATTCTTACTTTCAAGTGCAGCATAAAGTACATCGAAATCATCTTTAGTTCTTGGATGTAAACGTCTGTCAAGATCATTTTGATAGCGTTGTTGTCGATCATCTAGTTGTTTTTGTTTTTCTTCTAATTCATATTTTATTCGATTTTGAAATGCTTCTCTCAATGTATTTACATCACGTTTAGCTAGCCAACGACGAAAGTATTTTTGTATTATGATGGCCTACGAAAGAATAATGACACGTGTATCTATCCATAGATTTTTTCGATTCTAGTTTTTCTACTTTTTTATTTAAAATTTCAAATTTTTCATCCGCTGTTTGATAACGATGCGGTGATAGTAAACGGTCATTGTCAGTTGAAACAAAATAACCAGGTTTACTCATTTGTGTTGATTGCTCATTAGTTGTTTGAATGACACGATGTCGTGATTGAATTGTTTGTGTATCACGACAATAACGGACGACACCTTTATCAGGTCTCTGCGGTGGTAGTGTTTGAGCACTAGCATGATGATATTCTTTCCCGTTCATTCGATGACGCATGCCACCCAAATATGGTTTACGAAAATTATTTCGTTCGATTTCAACAACAACATCTCGACTCATATTTTGACCTGATATTATCAGAATAGTTAATCTGCATAAGATAATAGGAGAATATTTCGAAATACCTTCATCAATTCGAACAGTGATGACATCAGGCATAGAGATGTCTTGACGGGGTTTATATGGTCGTAACGGCTCATTGATTGGATCTTTCGAATGTAATTCTAAAAGGAATTAGCCCAACAAAAAAAATATAGATACATACATATATAAACGTTGATAAATTTCAGTTATATTAATTAACTAACCCATGCTAACAGTGGTATTCGGTTCAACTTCGATTTGTGAAAGTGTCAATTGGTTATCAAGAATTTGATCTAGTAGGAAAAACCAGACGGAAGATAATGTAGAGTAAAATATTTAAAAAATTGTTTCGTTTTTGTTTTCCTTACCTTTGAATATAATTTGTAATACATTTTCTGGCATGCGTAGTTCTTTAGCAAAATGTGTAAGTAACTCATTTATTGGCTCTCGAAGTGGAAAAGCAACTGTAACAGTTTGTCCAATTGATTCAAGCAACATCTTAACTGTTGCCAATTTTGGTTCTGGTCCATCATTGCCATCTTTTAAATCAGCGTAAGCATTATTAATATCTTCATCTTTATCATTAATCATCGTTGGAAGTGGTGGTAATGGCAAACTATTTTCATCCGACATTGCTAGAATCTTTAAAACATTCAACTGTATAGAAATCTACTGAACCATTTAAAATGGTTATCTCCTAGCAACATACCTTTAAGAAGATGCATCATCTAGATGACGCTAGTATCGTTGGAAAAATTCATTGGTTCAACTGAATTTCTCCCAATTTTGTTTTTAAAAGTAAGATAGATATACATATTTATATTATTAATGCAAATTATGGATAGTACGAAAGTATTGGGCAATTATGGACGTGGAAATTCTGTCAAAGCTATGTTACATAATTCAGTAAATTGAAATTATTTTATTTATTTCTTTTGAAATGTTTCTTTTTTCTTAGTATACACAATCCAATTCATATTTATGTCCACCAGAACCATCAAACAATAGTAATAATAATTTTACTGTAGCTAGTGGACGTGCAGCACAGGTGTTACGTCAGATAAAGTTAGTAAGATGATTTACTATTTTATTTTTATTTTTATGATTTGAATTGCAGACAGTCATCATTATTGAACTCATCAAGAGATCTGTAAGTTTTCTTATGAAAACACGAAGAAAGCACTAATTTTTCTTTTGATTAACATATGATTAAATCTTAGTTTAGAAAATCAATTATTTATTTATTGCACAAGTACTCAATGGTATAAATATAATGTTGAATTTCAACCAATAATAACTAGTAGAACGACACGTTTTACAATGATTAATCATCTAGCGAAATATCTCGGTGATATGCGAAAATTATACGATGGTCAATTTATTTATGTACCACGTCAGCTATTGAAAGAAGTATATATATATTTTGATTTATATAAGAAAAAATAATTATTGTCTTCACTAGACGTTTGTTTTTAACAATACAACAATCAATGCTCCCAATGAAGTGCGTATACAATATATCGAAACAATGAACATTGAAAAATTACCCGTTAATCTGATTAATGTTTTATTTCAATTGTAAGTTAAACATTTCGTTGGAACACCACAAACAACAACATGGAACTAATGAATTATTTTAGAGTCATTGATCATGGTCGAGAATCGATCATAAATTCAACGAATCGAAACAATACATATCGACAAAAGTAAATTTACAAAGAAAACTAATGTGCAGGAAATTTTTTCCTATGTTAACATACAACATAGATAGTTTCTAAGATGATTCACTTTATCGAAATTTTCAGTACCTTTTCTCTAGAGGAATATCTTAACATACACTTGATATCTGATCAAGAGATATGTAGGAAAATAAGGCGTGATATCACACTAAGTATTCTCAATTTTATATCACATCGATTGTTTTCTCCACATTCCAGACTAGAAGATTTCCTTCTTTTCTATACATCTATTTATTACTGATCATAGAATAATAGGTGTTACATTATTGTTGTATGTAATAGATACATATATTTATAGAACTTCTATCGATCGCAATACAAACATTGTTAATGCTGATAGGAACGGAAATGAGCAACTGATATTAGTTTGAATAAGAAGGGGCTAGTAGTCGAACAGAATTGTCCTCATAAAGTTTGCTTCAATACACTATAGATTGTCAAGAATGAGAGGATGTTCTTATGTAGAGTTTTTGTCTTTCAATGAAATTATTATTGACTATTTTAGAGTACGTCCATGGACTGGAAAAATTGTACACATTGAACGGAAAGATAATGGAATTTTACTAACTATCGATTTTGTACAAAAACCATCAACGACATGCTATGAAGAATTGTAAGATATTCATTCCTGCTAACAGATTAATATTTAAATTTTTATATAGAGAACGTTTTTATATGTCAAATTGTGATAATGATTATCAAGATTTTGCTCGAAAAGCACTCACCAATAAACTAGTTCTTACACGATACGATAATCGAACGCAACGTATTGATAATATTGATTTTCAACTAACCCCATCGAAATTGACGTTAAATGACGATTCAAAAACAACATTAATGGATTATTATTTGTATATTTACTATTTGTTCTTTTCAATCGTCAAATTGAAATCGACTCGTTTCTTGTAATATTGTAGGAATAACTTCGATATTAAAATTGAAGATCCTGATCAACCATTATTAGTTTACTGTCCTCGACGACCTGGTGAAACTAGTGTAAGAATAGATAGTTTCATTATTATTTCGATTTAACATAAAATTATATGCATTTCATTTTTAGAAAAATGCAGAAGTCAATTATCTTGTTCCAGAATTATGCTACATAACTGGTTTATCTGATCGTGCACATCGAGATGCTCGAGTACAAGCATTGTTCTTCTAATAAATAACTTTATCGGTGATCTTTCTTTTTCGGATAGGCACGAAAAATACATAATATTATTCCATTTGATTCAGCTTCGCGTCAAGCTGAAATCAATTATTTTGAGAATATGATTCGACGAAATTTTGCAACTATGAAATATTTTGCCTTATGGGGTATCGATATTGTTTCAAATCACATTTCGATTCATTCATCAATCGATGAATCATCTAAAGTATAGTTCACAACAAAACAAATGATGTCTTTTAGAAATAGTATTTATTTAGAAAATGTCAAATAATGATTCAGTACTAGAAGATGATGAAGAAAAAGATATACAAGATAGTGATCACGTTTATGGACTTTTCACAAATCCGGTAAGAAAATTTACTTTTTTTGTTGATTAAGTGCTTTGAATCACGAATCGAAAGGTTTTCTTCGATATTCAGAAGAGTGAAGTCTTCAATATGTTTCTGACACTTACACGTTCGTAGATATACGAACGTGAACTTGAAAAACATCTAAAGCTGATTAGAGCTAAATAGAATTCACTTTTATTATATGCTTATCGACTTGCTGTGTTCAGTACGATTCAGAATTCATTGTACGATGTTTAACTTAATGACACATGATCGACAGAATTACAGACGGAATATAGAGGACGCACTCGTGTTCTCTGACAAAACTGTCACTGTCTTCATCATGACTGCGACGTGTTGCCTCCAGAGTTTATCGGATAGTGTATCGAACTCCCTTCAGAGATCATCACAGATCGTATGTTACCAGTATTTTATTTGAATATACAAACAAATTCCCCGCTACTGATCTAAAAATAACTAAAACGTTGTCAAGCTAGAATTTTATCCGGCCTTAGGCCTATTTCAGAAGTCGGCTAACACTGCTCGACTCAGAAAGATATTAGAATATGACATCTGCTATTTCAAAATCATTCATTCTCATAAAGGAAGTCATAATGAATTTCAGTCGCGTTTAACTATGATGAATCGAGTGACAACCGAGAAATGATCACTATCTGAATCTGTAATGGTCATATAAAGCAACTATCAGCTGTTAATTATTGTTTTCGCATATCTTATATCTCCCGACAATTGCCAAAGTTTAAAAAACGAATTTCAAATGTTCAATTGTCACTTTCTGATGATCTTGCCAAGTTGTTTTTTTCACTGAAAATGAAATTCAAGTACTGAGGGACTAATTTTAATTATGACTTATGTGTCGAGGGAAAGCAGAAGAAAATTTTGGTATAGTAACTTAACTTGTAGCAAGTCATAAGTCGCCAAACAGCGCTACGTGCAGTCAGCTGACTTAATAGATATGTCTCAACATTAACTGAATCTAGTAGATTTTGCATGAGCAGCATAAATATTCTCGTTGTATCTCACATTTTAATCTAGTATATATTCCGCTGAAGGCTTATAAGATTAAGTATATATAAACTTAAAATATCTTTGGAATTTCCCTTAAACCTGATAGGGCTCGAAACAAAATTTGACATCATAAAATTGCTAGCGTTTTCAGGCTTTACTTCAAAATAAGCCGGTGGCACGATTTCCTTAACTTTAAATATCGAATGTTTCCATAAATACACAAGAAAAAATAGACTTAGCTATTCACCATGTGTTAAGAAAAGCCAATTAAATCGATGATTTCATTGAGAATAATCTGAAATTGTGTCCTTATAAGTAATATTTAATTCGTTTTTTAATGAAAACAATCAATAAAATGAATGCATAATTTCTATTAGCTATAATTCACAGAATCATCATTTTCACAATATAAGAAAAGTAAGTTAGAATTCTCATAATCTGCTTTTATTTTACAGCGAATCATATCTTTTAGAAATATTAGATTACTATCTGGTTGTGTTACAATTGAACAAACACAAACTAAATATTTTTTTAAAATTCTCTATTAACTGTAGTACTCAACAGACGACTTGGATTGATTTAGAATTCTCAGGTTCAATATCTTGATTGAACTATTACTCTTAATACAAATAGACACCTATTAGAATGTAGTGAATATCCTATGGGATAGTTCATGGGAGAAATGCTAATCACTATTACCGCATTCAAGATAATTCGATTTATGCCCAACTCTATTTGTTTTTTAATTTTACTATAGTTTTCCTAAATTTTCAATATGATATCAGCAGTATCACAGAAACGTCTCCAGAAGTGCTTGATATACAAACATATTTTTCCGAACAAGTCACAAGAGTATGACAGGGTCGAGCTGTGAGAAAACCCATTGAACTATATGCCTTGTATAAGTAAACACGAACGTTTACTTGTCCTAATCAAATCGTAAAATATACTACAAATTATTTTATTTGATGTTAAAGATTCAACTTAATCATTGGCTATTAATTTATCCAAAAGCTGACGAAGATCGAACATCAATCTATCTGAATATGCTTCGTCAAGTAGGTCAACAGCAAGGAATGTTCATGAGTGAACCTATTCATGTGAAAATGGATGATGATGAAACTGAATCATATGCCGATGCTCTTCGTACGAACCTCAATGAAAAAGTATAATCTCTTTGAAATTAAATTGAGTTCTTCTTTTGAATTATTTTTGCTTTAGATACAACTTGTATCCATCATTGTTAAATCACGCCGCATCGATCGTTACAATACAATAAAACGTATCTGTTGCATTGAAATACCCACTCCGACTGAAGTAAGAATATTTTCATAATAATTAAAATTGTCATTGACTCCACTTGATATCATCGTCAAAGGCAAGATATTCATCAGTCAGAGTCCGAGCACGAGAAGGATAAAAGATCGATTCATGGAAAACAGACTATCCAATGGGGATTAAAAAAAGAACATAAGATCTGAGATTTGGATTTGGTTTCTGGATTTGGGGTATGGTTAGAACGGAGTTTCTAGCTGAGGATTTCGTCTAAATTTGGATCACAGGATTGATTATATTAATTTTTTCAGCTTAGATTTGGGATTCGGGATTGGTGATACGTTTGGGATTTGGGGTTTGGACTTGGACTTGGGTTTGTTTCTTTGATTTGAATTTGGACTTGGGATTTGTTTTCGATCTAACATCAGTCAAATTTTGTAGTCGTGCTACATTCAAACCAAATTTCAATCCCAAATCCAAATCCCAAACCCAAATCCTAACCATAATGATACATATTAAATCCTAAATCCAAATCTAAGACAAATACAAACCCAAATATATACCAAATTCAAACAATTTTATATCAGCCTCTAAGAATTGATACTCTTCTCTCCCTTCTAAGACTTTATATTAAAAATTCTCATCAGATTTGGATAATTTAAGACCAAACCGAAACCCAAATCTAAATCTCAGTCGAGAACAAATCCAAATCTATTTGCACCAAATTCCAAGGCCTTGGATTTGTTGCACCCCTATCTATATCTTTACTTCTATTACTCGAATTTTTTTCAGTTGTGTATTTGGAATTCATATGAGCATCTTTTTATTATCAAATATAGATCGTTTTAAGAAGTACAATTGCAGATGATGATATTCTACCAAATGTTGCGTTTAATATTGCTCGTGATATTAATATTAAACTTGGTGGACAAATTCGTCCAACTAATATTAATATAGTAAGATTTAATTTTTAGAACATAGAAAAGAAATCGTTAAATTCTTTGAAATATTTCACAAGGTCAATGTTATGATCATGGGTATAGCTACGTGGACATCATCGCATGTAAATTATAAATCATCAGAACATCTCGATTATGTTTTATCTATTGTTGGTTCAATTAATAATAATATGACAGAATATTTTAGTCATGCACAATCATACAGGGATGAAAATGATCTTCGATCTGATGTTGGACGGTTTGTTCGATTGGCAATTGATGCATACCATGAGGTGTGCAAGATTCAAATTCTATTATTAGGTTTTTTTCACGGTTACATGTATTATTTTCTTGATTAGGAAAATAAAATGTATCCAACAACAATTATCATTGGACGAAATGTTTCGTCATCATTCGATGATTTAAATTTAATCAAAGAAAATGAAATTCAATCTATTATCGATATGATAACACGTAATCATAACGTAGAAGATTACAAACCACGGTTAATTATATTTACATTTATGAAACAAATGATTTACGATTTTTACAATTATGTTCAGGTATATGAAATTTTATACATTCCTTCTTATTTTCATATTTACTAATGACTATACACTATCATATATATAAATGCAAAGATTATATGGATAAATATGCAGAAGGAAATTTTTTCATTCAATTAAATCATTCAACTACAAGCATAAGTAAATTTTACTTAGTTTGAATGAATGCGTCCCTGAGGAAATCACCCTTTTTACGTACAATAAAAATGCGGAAAACTAAGAAAAACTAACTTAGGATGCATTTTTTTCTCCTTTGAAGTCTTGTTAGTTAGAGTGTTAATGAGAATGACGTCTGTGAAATTCATTGTCTTCTGTTTTGAAGAAATCTTATTCACAAATCTTTCTTTGATCTAAACGAACTTATCATGAGAAATGAATTAGAGAGATTACTTTTACATGTTATGGTTATATTGTTGTAGAGAAATCAAGGAGAGTGATCAAATCATTTTGAGTTATCGTCTATAGTTAAATACTTTAATCGTTTCTTGCGATAGTTTTCACGCTTCGGAAACAGATAATCACAAAGTATTCGCATTTATTGTATAATAAGAACTAAAAACAAGGAAGAAGTCGATATTGTTTATTTTTACACAAACGAATAAAACCTTTACAAACCAACATAATTAAAGCATGGAATGAATCTGCGTAAATCAGCTCTCATTTCTAATCATTACCGTTCATTTTTAAACGACTGGTACGCTGTTTATCTTCACCGTTCATACTAATTTGAAGTGTGACGTGAATAACATCAATGGTAAATAGAGTGAATCAATAGATGTGAGCTTCCACTGTGTAGAGAACGCTTTTATATATCTTCCGTGTCAAAGGAGTTAACTATTATTTAGACAAAGACTTAATTAATACTGAATCAAACCGATTGTTTCTGTGTAACTGATTGTCATCAATATACCTAACTAATAAATATATCAAGGTTTTCCCTGTTTGTTCAGTCCTCTCTAAATAGTAAAGTATGAAAATCTATTTCAAAAACTTAAATCAAACTCTAAACGTGCGCAAGAACTAAGCATCAAACCAATTTTGCTAATGAGCTCTAGAATAGCTTTAGCTAATGTAATTTTAAAACATGAATGCTCGAGTACTATCTCATTTCCGCTATTGTTTCATAACTTAAATAGTGTAATCTATCATTTTTGATATTAACTTTAATTATGAGACTGATTCATGAAACAGTTGTTCACCACAAAAAATGTACTTATTTTGCAAACGATGTTGTTCCACATATTTTCAAGTATCGTTCCCTAGGATTCCGGCAATAATAAATAAAAATAGTTGAATTCTCAGAAAAGTTGAAACAGAAAATGATTAGTGACTGGAACATATGTCAAGCATTGCTATTAAAGATATTTTAGTTATGATCGATTGATAGATTCTTTTTCTCAAACATGACACAACAACATCAGCCTTGTTCCTGTTTTAATTATCGTTAGTCAACGAAAATCTTTCAGACATCGACTTTTCACATCTCAAAACGATCTTTTATTTCTATTCGTGTATCCAGAAGAAATCTTTCTCAAAATTTAATTTACATCCTTTGAAATCTGTGTGCGTGTGTGTGCGTGTCTGCTCGATGACAGTTCAGTGAGATACTTCAAAATTATTTAGCGTGATATAGAGTTAGACTGATGTATGATGGTTCTGTTTTTCGTTCATATCATTCTAAAAAGTGAAGATGAATTGCATGTGGATTTGACCTTATTGTTGAAGTCGTAATCACGATAGTATGACGAAGTGCAAGTCAATGGAAACTATCACGGATGTACATCGTTCGGTATTTTTCAATGCGGGAAACATTTTACTTCCTTCTTTTTTTGTATATGAATAGTTATGAATCCAAAAATAAAGCTCCATTTACATTTATTTTAGCCCAAGAAAACCGCCAATGTTGATTGTTTTGTTGCAAAAGATTCGTAAGTAATCTCATCTTCATTGTTAAATACGTAAAAGATGTTCTATGTAGACCAAGTTATTGTTTCTATTTATCATCGTATCGTGAACATTGTTCAACATTGAAAGCTCGTCAATTTCTCATTTTGTTTGATAATACTGATTTTTCGGCACAAAAGATTCAACGTCTAGTGCTTTATTTAACATTACACATTCCACAACGCAATCAGTACTTTTTGCCGTCAATTTGTCGTGTAAAGAATTTTCTATTCTTACATTTTTATTTGTTCACAAATGTATACAATATGATTTCTGTTTAGTTTTCTCAACGTCTTTCATCACTAGTTGGTGAAACTCTCGGGGCTCTGCCGAAATTTGAACACTATAAAAATTTATTCTACTTGTAAATATGAATAGTATGGTTGTTTAAAAAATGTTTTGTTTATTCTAGTCGAAAGATTTTGTTGTGTTTTTTTTTGTCTCCAGATAACATGAAATGTTTTTGTTTTTGTTATTGTTATGTAAATTTTTTTTTCTGTGTCTATTCTAGATGTATATCCAAATTGGATTTCATGAGTATTTAAATTTATCATCATCGAACTCATGGACAGACTTGATCCATGAATTAAATGATTCATTGGGTGAAAATACATATATTATTGAAAAAAATGGCAAGAAAATAGATTTATCTAATGAACATGAGCTATCTGAAGATGAAACGTACCGACTTTGGCCTCGTGTACTTGGTGGAAAAGTAAGAATTACAAGAAGAAATACTTTTTTAAAATTTATTATTTGTTGAATTTGCTCTTTTTAAGGGTGGCTTCGGATCATTGTTACGTTCGTTTGGTAAACAAATTCTTATATCGAAGAATAAAGAAGCTTGTCGCGATTTAAATGGACGACGAATGAGAGATGTGAACAATGAGAAAAAACTCAAAGTAGGTAGATTTTCAAAAACTAGTATTTCTATTTAAAATTTTTTCTCAGTATTGCCCAAACAGAAAGAATGAGAGACACCAATCAATTTGTGCGCAATTTAGATGAGCATTCCATGGATCATGCACTTTGCACTTCTCTTGCACTTAGTTAGGTCACAATGTGTTTTATTTGTTTTGCTCGCTTCCCGACAACAGCTGAAGAACATAATGAAAGATATGTTTTTCTAACCACATTTTATGATTACTTGAACTAGAACAAGAGCAATCAATATAAAAAAAAAATTTCTTCATGAGTTGATCTTTATATGATAGTAAATGTCTTTTACTTTAGGAATGGATGCAAAAGCAATTGGAAAAATCTGCTACATCGGCAAGTGACCAAAAACCTAGATCATCATCAGACGAAGAAAAAAATGATTATAGAAATGTTCCACCACCGCATAAGTTTTCTGATACGGCGTATGATGAACAAAAAAAACAAATTGCTGAAGATATGAATGAAGCTGTGCAAATAGCTGCTCAATTGATGCAAGCAGAAAAAAAGAAAAAAAAATCAGCAACAGCAGTGAGCACAAACGATGATGATATTGATGATGATGATGAAAAACCGAAATCATCAAAAAAACGACGTCATTCAGATGATACACTTGAAGATGGAGAACTTAAAACCAAAAAGACAAAAAAGGAAAAAGGTGCTAATGCAGCATTTTTCTTAGGTATTGATCTGGGTGATGTCTCAAGTGACGACGATGAAGATGAAGAAGAAACTCAATCAAAAGATGCCAAGAAGAAAAAAACTGTTAAAAAAACATAACCGATCTGTTTTGATGTTGTATTTATATGCTATTGTTCATTTGGATTCTAACGATCGTACAATAAACATTCAATTTTGTGCAGTGTCTAATAAAGTTATTCTTTTTCAAAAACATCGTCAACAATGTATATTTCCGTTTCTGGGTCGGCGAAAAAATTTCTCATTAAAGGAAAAAACCAGAAAGATAAGTAATGACGTTTACAAAAGATGAAAATCCAAGGTCAAAGATAGAGTATATAAATATTTATCAGAACAAGATTTTTGACGAACCAATGCATAATACGTGATAGATTGCTTCAGGGTTACATCTAGGCATCGAGATAAAGAAAACATTTCCGTAATCCTCTGGGAGAAATACAATCGTTGCATGAAATAATATTTAATAGAGCATGTCACTTATTTTGAAAGCAATAACCAGTGCGTTTTGTAAAGACTTTTCTTTGATCGTCATTGTATTACATGAGAAATAATCATGATGAACAAAGAGAAAAAAATGCCAACAATAAGCTGAAGCACTTTTAATGTTCATTTCTGTTCTCTTGAATCGATAAAAGATTTTTGTTTCATTTAATTAATCATTTAATTAAATCTATATATGTTATGGTATGTAAAAGACAATAGTGAACGAAAGGTTTAGTTGAAATTGTGTTCGTAAGTGTTTTTTCCCGGACAAAACAAAAGCCGAAGAGTACATAATATAATATTTGCCTAAGGCAGACTTTTTTTTTCATTCTGATAAATTCTTTGTTGCGAAAATATTAGTTTTCGCAGAAAGAAAAGCTATACGGCATTGAACAGTCTTAATTGATCTTAACATTTTAACAGTTACTTTACTTATATGTATAAGACTTTGTTGTCACACTTTCCATGAAAAGTATCCTCTCGGTTTATATTAGATCTTTATTATTGTGATGAAATCTTTTTAATATAGTTACAATTTAACGAAGTATTATTTTCTAATTGGTTAACTATCAACGCAGATTGATTTTATGACGTAATCAACAAAAAATATTGTGTTTTCGTAGATTTAGATATAACTGCGACAGATTTTCTGTCAAAGTTATTCATGAATACAAAAGATACTAGAATATGTTGAGTGCTACTCTTTTTCTTATCAAACATGTTGATCGCTGACAAACTTGTTATCTATTCTATCACATGAAAATGTTCACAATAAGTATTGAATTATTTTCAGTAAATTATAGTGATACCTAAATTAATCATACTATTCTGACAAGATTTATGAAGAATGATTGTTTTCATGTATAAGAAAATCATTGAAACACAATCATTCGTTCGAAAAATCGAGCTTGTTTTAGTTGTTCTAAACGTGATTCAGTAAGTAATACATGTTGATGTTTTGTTTTAAATATCAAATGTCAACTATATGATTAAAAAAATGCTTTTAAAAATTTTTTATAATGCATGTAGACTTCGTTTTGCCTTTCCTAGTCTATTTATAAGATAAAGTGATTCTAGAATCTTCATCGAGGAAATAATATAACACAAAAACAAATAATATACCGGAAAAACTATTATTATTGTATTCATTTATGAGTAGTTTATTTTTGTCTTGATGTAGAATGATAAACACCTGTTAATTGAATATAAAACTGCGTGATCTTTTGTATAGATTACTGATAAAAAGCAATATGCCGACAAATTACTCTAAACTACTCTTCCAGGCCTCATAGGGTCCGCATTCTTAAAGTAAATAGTTACCATCGATTCTATGAACTCAGCTTTAATGAGAAAACAAGTAACTATATGGCACTGTACCTATTTTTCAAGGTTCCTAATTTATGATTTATTGTTATGTGTTGAATAGATCGATAATGTTTAGAATGAATTTTCTTTCTTCTCATAGATTCCTCGTAAAGTTCTCAGATGCTTATTGACATAGTAATAATAATAATAATAATAATAATAATAATAAAGGAAAGAAATCTATTAGTGGCATTCATAATACTTATAATTCGCTACTTTCTAAAAAGGTTTAGATAGCTCGAACATAGTTATTTGTTTAGATATCTACGACACACATGATAGCATGATCTATTCACGACTAATGATCAAACAGAAGCACTTATGCATAGATTTTCTAAACGGATATCAATATTGAAATTGACATCCGATTTCTGCTATTTTTATTTCTGTTTAATAGAAGGAGAAATCGGACCAAATGGATGAGTCTTTTGCATATTAGTTACAAATTTCGTTACGATGGATATTTTTATTACTCAATCAAAACATATATACTCTTTCTTTTTCATATCCCAATGAAATAAATAGTTGATCAATTTTTTATTGCTAATTTACTTTACATATCACATCTATCGTTAATTTTGTTGTAAAATGCATCATTTTCATATAAAATGAAAGCAAATACTTGTCATTATGTTGGTCAACACATAATTATTAAACATATAAGATGTAATATTATGTAATGGGATAGTACATGATTTTTCTGCCTTCTTTGTGTGATTTTTCTTTTGTTTTTAAATTAATCTATAAGCATTTATTGATACTCGATATTGAATTCATACTTATAACCACAAGAGAAAAACAACAGGAAAGCAAAGAGTAATTTAAACATTAACAAAAAGACATAATAACTTATGTTTCGTAATCAATCACATGTCGGCACTTGGTCTTCTAGTTCGAAAAGTGGAACACTTTTCTTTGATTTTAACTGTTGTTCAATAAGTTGATGCTTTGTTGAATCTTCTACGGTGTTATTCACAGTCGCTGAATATCGATGGTTTTTTATTAAATGTATCGATGGACATGATTTTGTATTTGACACGAAAATGCTTGCATTACGATTTGACGTCATGGTTCGTGTTCCGCCATTATAAACATCAAAGCCAGCTGGTAATGGTCGACAAAATAGAAAATGCTCACCAACTTGTCGAAATTTTCGATCAAAAAATGCATAGAGAATAAATGTTGATGATGCATTTATAACAGATAAAAGATTATTAATAGATAAATATTGCCTTGCAAGCAAATTAGTCATTAGAGATGTACCAACCCATGAATACAGAACATTGAATATAAAGTAAGGAAACTGTGTTATTAGAAATACGAATACAATCGATAATAGTAGGAAATTAATAGCATTCGATGATCGATTTTGTTTGGATAAGTTACCTAATAAACGTTTACGTTTGCGTACAGTATAAAGTTTTTTAATAATCATAGTTTTACATATTATTATTGTGGATAATGGAATAAGAAAAACAAAAACAAAATAAAGATATTTACGCATTAATAAACGAAATAGTGGATGTAATCCGACGCTCGATAACGTTAGAACTTCTGTGTTATTTCTTATGGTAAGAGTAAATTCGAACCAAAATGGTATGCAATAAAATATGCAAAATAATGAAACGCATAAAACAACAAATACTGCATGTCGAGGAGTACGCCATCGTTGGCCACGAAATGGTAAACATATGAGAATAAATCGATCAACAGCCACGGTTGCTGTTAAATATATTTGTATTAACAAACATGTCACATGAATTGGAAAAACTGTTGTAAATATATGTTTATAAAATGTTTCAGCATGAAAAGTTGAACGTATACCATGTGTTAATAAAAAGCCGATTAATACACATGATGATGCACAAGATAATGCGAATATGTAAATATTTGTGGTTGAGGTACGCATGATGCGACTTGAGAGTATGACACATGTTAATGCATTTCCTAATAAACCACATATACATACTATTGATAGTAAATACCCTTCGACAATACGTTTGAATTCTGCAAGACGTTGTTCAGAAACTGACGCCATCGTCGACGATACATTCATGATTCTAAGTTACTATAGACGGTTACAATAGCTTCTACAGATGTTTTTCTTCACTTGTATGAAATTTTAGTATGAAAACTAAAGAATATGAAAGAGACGACTTTTGCTTTCGTATTAAAAATTGATATTACGTAAATGCATGGAAATAAAAGCTTTGAACTACGCGTATTGTTTACTTAACTCTCGGTATTTTTATATTCCCGTTCAATAGAATATAGAATGTCAACATAAAGCCTCAAGAAAAAGTGCTAAAATAAAATATTCCATAGATTTAGAGAACACGACGAACTAAATTTTACACGACTTACTTTACATACAAAACAGTTTAATGCAAGAAAATTAACTTCAAATGTTTGCATAAATATAACTGTGATTGTCTACATCTGTTTTTCCTGTGTATATTGAAAAGATGATTATATACGGAACAAAAACAAATGATGATTCTTCCATGAATATCGAGATCGATTAGAATGGCCTTTTTTACATTGCCGTTTTTATTTTTGTCACATTCACAAAAGTACTCATACTGAAGAAACAAAATAACTAACGCAGTTTTATTGTTTATCTAAATCACCATTGTCATATTGCTCTATAAAGGTTGACAGAAGAAAATAAAAATGAACGTTTGTCACGGAGTATCTTGTAACTATTTCTCAGTTTATAAATCATAAAGGAGTGTTTGCGTGCAATCGGTTTGACATAAATATACGTACGTGTGATCGAAAGTGCAGGACAGCCTAATAAGGAGAAGAAATCTGCAAATATTGACAGGCAGTGCAATTCAATTCGATCAGATTACTTGGTGCGACAATGCGCAGCTGGTAGTAAGACTATTTCTATACATGATAATGGAAATCGCGCGCAGTGCATATAATTTAATCAATTTGAACGGAATGTGCTTATACCATTTATTCTAAAGGTCTTTCGAGTTTGCAATGAAATTATGAGTTCGAGTCTAGAATCGAGTGGCAATAAAATGAAAATAGAGGGAAACAAATATTTCTTTATTGCTACTTATAATCACTGTAGTGCATATGTTTTCATATATAAATACGTTGTCTCTTATACTGCATGAAAATAATATCAGTGATTTAGTAGCTCAACAAGTAACAAGAATATATTTGTCTTAAGAACCAGTTGCTGACCTTATCAATATACTTTGTGTCAAATAATAGAAATATGATGAATAGGGTACCACGAAGTAGGTCATTATATCTTCCGTCAATATGGGATTTCTATCTATGGTTTTTTCCAATCTCTCTCTCTATACTTCTGTCTATTGATCTTACTCGTCAAGCGGAAACACTGTGCGCTCATCAGTATTATTAGGACAACGAATGCAGACACTTTTTCCTTCTTTTTTCATCTTTGTCTAACAATCACAATGAATGTTTATTCTCGTCAGCTATATGTAGGAAAAAACAGATCGAGAGAAAACTCGAGAAAGAGAGAAGAAAAGAGGGAGGGAGGGGGAGACGGAGACGGAGAAGTGAAGCGGGAGAGAGAGGCTGGGAGGAAAAGAAATGAATAAGAGAAACAGAAGCAGACATCCAAAGTAGAAGGCAGAAGTTCTACTGGGTTCTAAAAATTCTTAAATAAAGTATTGGTATTAATTAGTGTGATTTTGATTGATGATTGTTTTATTGTATCGCGCGTGAGATTATATTCAGATTGCTGTGACCCTTCAAAGCTGTAAAATCAAACTGATATTGTTATATTTAACAGACAATAGTTACATACTTGATAGAATTAATGAAAGATGCGGAAAGTACTTAAACCAAGAATAGATGTTAGTTAGCTGAATGAGACTAAAAATTTCTTTGTACGATAAATTACAATACTTCTGTAAGTTTGTATGATCGCTAAACGAGCAAAACATCACTTATAGTCAATAGCAAAATCCATTTATAATCGAGTTTTTACGTCTTCATTCATTCAATTTAGTAGATTAAATCAGAGAATGTTTCGCTTACCGAAGATCGTGAATAATTATATCTTGATCATATGTTCTCTAAGAAAATATTATCTTTCCTATCAAGATATAAACTATCACAACCTTTAAGCGTCTGTTAGTAATGCATATCTAGCTTCATTATGATTTTCTCGTCGACAATGTATCCGGTCAAAGTCAAAATTAGATCAGTATTCAACGCATTAGAATTGACAACGAATGCCATTCAAACTTGAGCATATATCAATCGATCTCTATATATAAACATTGAAAATGTCTAGTTAAAATGCGAACAACATCACTATTCTGAATGTACTCTTAAATTCCCAAAAGAGCCTCTAGACATATTGACGTGAACAACACGAACAATAAGAACTTTGTGCTTTAAGCACTTATAGTTTATACAAAGGAAATAATTTAATAAATCTGCATATGACAAATGAATACTGATTGGTAAAGTTAGAAAATTGCGAAACAAAAGAATTTTTGCTAGATTATCATAATATGATAAGATGTTTCTTTTTCTTGGCTTCATTGCTTCATTTATTTCATAATCAATCTATCATCACTACCCAACACGCTACAGATTGTATTAATAAAATAAAAAACACATTCAATCATTATTATCATTAATTTTAGTGCACTGCATCTATGAAAATACTTGTTTAGAAAAAAAAAGCTTTCGACACATGCTATGCGATTGAACAGGAGAAGATATACGTGTAAATTTCCTCTTGACATTAGTTGATAAAAGAAAAAATCTGACTTACCTACCGAGGAAGATTCTAACTGACTGTGATATGCGCATATATTCTTAATTATTTCCAGAAAAAAAGCGAGACTATTGTGAGCAGGAATAAAATAATAGACGCCATCTGAATGTCTAACAACAAGCTTTATTTCGTAACCCTTTACCATCGAATGTCATCAGACGTGAAGATTGGTGAAAGCGTTACTCACTGCAGTTTGAGCATTTAGTTCAAAACTAATTCTGCTCTAATTTTAAAGAATCTAATGCCCTCTCCATTATTAAAAAAAAAGAAATTCACGTTTTATGGAGTTTTACTTAGAGCTATTTAAAATTTTTAGTGTTAAGATTTCAATCGCTGATTATTTTTTTTGCCAATACACGCAATAGCTGAAACATTGAATTTTGTCTAATCTTAGAGTTGATATTTATATGCTAGCTGCTCATTACTTGTGCCATGTAATTTATAAAAACTATGAATAACTCGTTAGATGTGAATGTTCATGTGCCAATAGTGTTCATGCGTATGAATATTAGGGGAAATCACATGAAAACGGTTGTTTTCTGTAAACAATACCAAACAATTTAGATGCGTAGAAAGGATATTATTGAATTTTTTTCAGTGACTTTTCAATTAAAAAACTGAATCAGGCAGTATCCAATAGACTCCACTGAACTGAGTTTGAGTTTTAACGATCAATAGATCCTACTCTAAGATAATAATACCACAAATACAAGGTTAGTGGCATCTTCATTGTGACTATTATGTTTTATGTCACTAAATTTGTTATACTACGAATTTATCATGTGTGCACAGCTCCTATCAACGCATAAAAAGCATTTCAGCAGTATGCGTTAAAGGATTCTCACTAGTTTTGTCACGTATCTCTTATATTTCCCTTTGTTACCTGTAGATCGCACTTGTCATCTTCAAAAATTCCAGACAAAACAGAAACTAAAATGCATTTCATTCATGTAACCGATGGTTCTTTATAAAAATTTAAAAAAACGATGAGAACCAGTTTTACGTTGCCTACCCAGCCACTTTCCCCTAGGGAATGCCCACAATGATGAACATCGTATTGCATTAAGAACAAATGACTTTCTTATTTTATCTATACTGTACGGGTATACAATTGAGTAGCAGTCTTCGTGTTAGTCGTGAAATTGTTCGTAGCATTTCGAGGACCTTCTTCTGGAGTAAATGGTTAAATAATCAGCTCCGTTTACTAGCCCATTTACAGTAATTAGATACGAGCGTCCGAGTTTCGATCTTTGGAAATGTTTGGAATACATTTGAAATTGGTTTTAAAATATTGACAAGCAAGTATGATCCTACCTAAGTTATAGAACAATTAGTAATTCTAGAAATATGGATTTCGATCGATGCCAAGTCAATAATTAAAACTGAAATACATGTATTTTTACTAGTACATGATAGAAAAAAAATAAGAACATAGAGTAAAACCAGAAAGACGAGTCGTGTATTCATAAGCAATAGAAGTTAGTATACAATTGAAAAACAACTATCAATAGAAAGAAATTTCATCACCAAAAAATAAGATAAAAGAATGAATAGTATTATTTATAAAGAAGGAGATACACGTTATACGTGGAAGTCGAGTTTCTGCTTCGTTTACATTGGTTTTATTCTTAAATCAATTCACATATTTGCTCTTATCGTCTACAAAGAGAAAACAAAAGAAATAATTATTAACATTGCTGTAAGTATTTTATTTCGATTCACACATTAACTACATCAGATTCTTTTAACAAACTAATAATTGATTGGTTCTGCTTTCATTCAGACTCTTCTATGAACTTGATTGCCTTTATATTTGTCAGATTTCTTAACGCACAGTGTATCATTAGAGACGCTATGCCAATTCTTCTGTATGATTTGATCAGAGAAATCCACTAATTCTATTCTGTTGCACAAACAAACATTACGAAATATGAGAAAATCTATTTTCGATCTCGCTCATAAGAGCAATGCAACTCTATGATCCGTTTGGGACGCATGNAAAGAAAACGAGAGCGAACCTGAGAAGATGACGAGAGCATCGAATATATATGTATACCAGCAATTTGTTTTTCTTTAATCATCAACATCACTCACTAGCATATTTATTAACTAGTAAATAGCACAAAGAAAGAAAAGAGCACAGAACCAAACAAGACACATACGTCGCATGTTCATAAGAAAAGAAGTAAGTACAGGATTCAAAAAAATAGTAAAATCGAGTGAAATTTTATGAACCAAAAAAACGAAAATAGAATGAATAGTATTATTTATAAAGAGGGAGATCCACGTTAGACGTGTAAGTCGAGTCCTTGCTTCATTTACATCGGTTTTATTATGAAATCAATTCATGTATTTGTTTTTACGCTCTGCAAAGAGAAAAAACAAATAATTATTAATATTACAATACGTATTTTATTTTGATTCACACATTAACTACATCAGATTCTTTTAACAAACTAATAATTGATTGGTTCTGCTTTCATTCAGACTCTTCTATGAACTTGATTGCCTTTATATTTGTCAGATTTCTTAACGCACAGTGTATCATTAGAGACGCTATGCCAATTCTTCTGTATGATTTGATCAGAGAAATCCACTAATTCTATTCTGTTTCACAAACAAACATTACGAAATATGAGAAAATCTATTTTCGATCTCGCTCATAAGAGCAATGCAACTCTATGATCCGTTTGGGACGCATGCACCGAATCATTTTCTTCTATTGCTAATGTTAAATTGATTTGTTTACAAAGACAATAATAGAGTTTAGAACGAACGGACATTTATGACAAATGTATGCATGATGTATCATGGATTAGTATAAATACCGTCAATGATTGAGAACAATTCGTTTTCGTCTATGTGCATAAGAAAGGAAAAAACAGAGTAGGGTACAGATCGTTTTCAATGCAAAGTGTATTCTCAAGAGATTTCGATAAAAGAGTTTTTCACTGAAGAGAATTGTCACAATTATCGGATACCTCATTATTCGGCATGCGTAAGACGGATTCATGAATTCTTGACCGCTGATTTTCCCCTCCGATTTTGCATAGTTTCAGTATGATCATCACTTGCTCGATAGATATTTGACCTATGTCTATCATATGGTAGAGTAGATTTGAAAGTCGTGTTTATGATGACAAATTTCCAACAACCAGTATGTAAGAAACGTGAAAAATAGACATATAGATATAATTCCATGCATTTAACCTGCACTCCTATTGCTTAACAGTCAATGGAAATCGTAGTATGATACGTCTTGTTAGCATTTACAATTTTAAACTGAGATGTGAAAAAATCTTGAAACTCATCATTGAGATAAACTAATAGTTCTCTATTTTACGAGACTCTATAACTTCGAATTAGAAATGCTCATCTATGATTCGCATTGAACAGATGCTCTAATCTGTGAACTACACAATAGTAATGTTATTGATTATGTGAGAATTTTCTGTTAGAAGATGATCAGATGTCTACATATATTCAATCCAGGAGTAATGGAAAAGATTTTACGATATGTTCAAGTGAACATGCATATGTTGGCCATTAGAAATCGTTTATATTTCATTGCATGCAATAAAGTATTTACATGAAGACAGATTGACATTCATCTCTAAAGTAAAAATATCCCTATCAGATAGTATTTCATTGCGATGTTGTAATCTGTGTGAAGGTGAAGAATCAAATACTCTTCTTCTAATAGAATGAAACTTTCTTAGTCGACACATCTTGATGTTTGGAGTCAAAGTTTCTGTAAAGTTAGAGTCAACAAGTATTTCCTTCCTACGAATATGATATCTCAACGACTGAAAATGCCTAGATGTTTTCTGCGTAACATCTACAAATATGGGTCGTGCTATACTGCTGTATTTTTTTATAACAAAAAAGATCGAATCGAAATACACGTTCACTTGTTTGAAATATTTTCTTTTCAGTTCTGACGAGAAGAAAAATTTCTCGCATTGTTATTCAAAAATGTTCTTTTGCACTGGTTGCTTGAGAGACAATGCTCTGATGGAAACGAGGGAGTTTCATTTCATGCCAATCTTGCCGCTGTAGATCTCCCCCGCCCCCGTCTCGTACTAAAAATGTATTCATAGATACAAATATTTCCAAATCTTTTACTCTGATTCATATGCCGCGCCAGTTTTTACCGATATACAGTTCATAAGTTTAGGTTACTGGCATATCTTGATATTTAATGCACTGATTGCTAACTCTATTTCTGAAGAATCAAGTAAAAACATGATGAAGTAAGATATCTCAAAAAAATATATATCAAGGCAGTCTCTTATGATTAACAATGGCACTTACATTGTCTTTCACATTTTAATCTCACTAGAATTACACTGTATGATTTTTGTCAATGTTACTCATCGTTAGGAAAGCATTGACTCTCATGATAAGGATATTTCAAATAAAATTTTGAACTCAGCTGGATATGTCGTCTGCAAGAAAAGCGAGAACAAGTTAGCGGCAGTTTTTTTATACATTAATTTTCAAACAATCAGTAATTGACGAAAATATTGCATGTCTTCCTGTGACTTAAGTTTGTTTCTCTTTCGCTCGATGTCTGTCAAAACTGTTCATCTTTCCTTTCAAATGAAACGTTGGTAGGAAGAATTGTTTCCAAGTAATATAAGTAATCGAATGGCCATTTCTCAAGCATCAGACAAGACACTAACATAAGAAGTTAATTGAACAATATCACGATTTTCTTCTTTCCTTTCAATGTTAACATTGACTTGATCAGATTTCCATGCGATGATTAATTTCGCGTTTCTCACATAATGATTTAAGTGGGAATGGAATGGCGGAAACTATTACATACACGTTATGGAGAACTTGACGACAAATAGCTAATTTATCATCAGTGAACTTATATCAACAGATTCTCCTTTAAACAGAAAATAAAATTGATACCGTAGTTATACGATCTCCCAATATTCAAAAGAAGAGACATAATTTCAAGCATGCTGACTAAAACGTTAGGAAGTAAAGAGTTCAAATGGGTAAATGTCAATCAACAGTCCATTACACCTTGAAAAGGCTACTTCAGAAAGTCCTATCAAATGAAAACAATTGATTTCATGAAAACCAACGGAATTCGATTACCTAATTTTAGTTTTGTTAGATCTTTCGCACAGCTTTTCAATAATCACAATTTATAATGAAACGTAGTTTGAGAGATTTCCAACGTATTCACTGACAAAATCATTCATAGTGACGTCATTGCGTTAGTCTTTCCGATGTAGTTGTGCATCAAAAAAGTCAGTTGCACATAACCTGACACCATAATACAATCATCCATCCGATATATATTCTTGCAACTCAATTAATAACTTTACCATGATGAGTGCTCTCTTCAGGAATTTCGATTTATTTTCTAATTATATTTCATTCTTTCATTGAACATTCTCATCAAAGCTTGCCTCGAGAGAAAATGGCTGATTTAACAAATGCTGTATTCTCCCGGCGATGATAAATCATCCTTTATATGATAAAACGATACAGCTACATACAAGACAGTGGCATTACCTATTGGTTGTAGTAATGTTACTAGACGATCAAATTTTTTTATTACTTTTTCTTTCGACCATGAATTCCAATAACAAGCTCTCCTGAAGAATACAAATCTTCATCTAATGGATAATAACCAAATAACAATCTCAGACCTACATTACATTTTTGGAAACTGTTTTTTTCTAAACAACGAACATTCAGAACAAATATCATTTCATACAATAGAGCTCTACTGCAGAATTCAATCCTAAAATGGAGAACATCACTCAAATAAACGCCTGATCACGAATATGAAATCTTTTATTGATCAAACAGTTCAAACCGATCAATCCATGAAAAATGTTTTCTTAGAGTGAATGTTTCGAATTCAGATAGATTGTCAACATGTGGACAAAGATACTAGCGACTGATGAGAACAAAGAGGACTACTACAAGTTTAATGCATCACCTTCTATTTATAACAAAACAAAAACAAGAAATCCAATCTTCGATTTATTCACTATCCCTCGCCCCTCAAGAGACAGGTCAATTTGAAAGATGGATGTATTATTAGATGCCCAAGGGCTTCTATGTATACAATCATAAATTGTCGTTTATATCTCCATATAAAAATTGTACTCAGATTATTTGAACTTCTCACAAGTAAATAGTCAGGACACTTGAAACAATGACTTTCTTACAAGGGGAGAACAGCTGAAAAAAGTTTTTTCTAATTTAAAATCAACTGATTTGAAATTAGAAAAAAAACATGAGAAAAATCAAAATAAAGTCAAAAATACAGTAGTGGCCAAAAATATAGAACCACTTTATTTTTGATTTTTTTCTATGATACCAAATAGCTACCTGAAATCCAGATAGTGTTTCTGAAAGCCAATGAAGTTTTCTATTCAATGCACTATGTAGCAGATTTTCATGAGTGAATTACGATGGAAGGATTTCTTGAAAACCAAAAACCATATTTTTGGAATTCTGGAAGAC
>OENT01001132.1:0-14106 GCA_900239685.1 Rotaria macrura | reverse complement strand
GTCTTCCAGAATTCCAAAAATATGGTTTTTGGTTTTCAAGAAATCCTTCCATCGTAATTCACTCATGAAAATCTGCTACATAGTGCATTGAATAGAAAACTTCATTGGCTTTCAGAACCACTATCTGGATTTCAGGTAGCTATTTGGTATCATAGAAAAAAATCAAAAATAAATTGGTTCTATACTTTTGGCCACTGTTGTAGTGCAATAATTCACACAATCTGACTGAAGCTGTTTTGGTCAAGACGGACTGATTTTTTTGATTTAAAATGATAAAAAATAAAAAACAGATCTTTCTCTCTTGTTCACTTATTCTTTTTGAAACACAGCTACAAATGTCATATTAGTAAGACTTCGTAAAATAGAGATCAATTTCAAAAATTTTTAAACGGTGAACAATTTACAAGCGTTCGGCGCTGTTGTTAGGCATAGAGGTTAGATTTACCTTTGAAATACATGTAGTATGTAATTCCATCCAAGATTATTATCCCAATACTCTTGACTTTTCGTTTGAAGACAAACAGCAAAACAGATTTGTTTGGGAGCTTTCGCATTTTCTACATATTTTGACAATCTTATTTCAAATGTGAACGCATCCGTATTGTCCTTTGGATAATGCATTGAATGCCAGCCATAGTTATCTTGAAATGTTTCCCAATCATTTTCCGTTACACGAGCAAAAACCCGTTTTTCGTAGGCCAGATTGTGAACACGAACTGTTCCGTAGGCCATCGAATCCTTTGTATACAAGCACTCGAGTATTACTTGTCGCTCGTATATTCTTGGAACAATATTCGTTGGTGATGTGAAATATTTCGAAACTAAATAATATTGGTTTTCTGATTTTTTCGAGGCATTCAAAGAGGCCGTAAATGATGATCGATTGTTAATGTGCGACAGATCTAGAGGGTACGGGGAAGATAGTACATTTGATTGATTCATAGCCAGACGTAGTTGTTCAAGTTTCACTCGGACACACTCTTGCATGATTAAAGCTGCTGATTGATCTGGTGGAGTCATATAACGTATCGATTCCAGATCAAGTCCCTAAACACAAAGTACATAAAGCAGTTAGTGATTCATGAAACGATATTTATTTTATAACTTCACTGAATGTTCGATTTGATAAATGCTTGTAGAACTACAAATCAATGGATCTACGAAAGTAACTTAAAAAGTGTTTATGAAAAAAGCCAAAGTTCTTTCGTAGCAGCGACTTTTAGTTCAATGAAAAATAAAGCATATCAAATCATCATGCATCTCAAAATGAGACAGTAATATTTGTCGTTGGATCTCATTTGAATCACAACGAAAATTAATAATAAATAATCAGTGTGAATCATTTTGATTTCGACTCTCTAACTTAAGACAGTGTACTGAACAGAATGTTACGATTGTTCCTCCAATGGATATTCAGTGGAGAGGCAAACGAGACCGTTGCATAAAATGACTTACTTACATCTATTCACGCTCACATTATTATCACTAATCAAAACATGACGAAGCGGTGGAATCTATTTGTTAGAATTAATTCGTTAGAGACATTTTTAACAGTTCCTAACAAAATTGGTACAACATAGTTTGTATAAGTTAAGAATCAACCGATCACTATGTATAGCTCCGTCTCCATGATTTCTCTACATAAAGGCTACTTGTGTTGAGCACTTTTCTATCTGGTGGAAAACATCGAGGAAGAAGAAATTTTCAAGTCAACCGATTAACAAAACATTCAATGCACTTGGGATCCCAAAGTAAGAACAAATTATACTATTTGAAAATATTTTCACTAATAGGGTACTAATCAAGTTCAAAAGAACTAAAACTCCCTAGTCAGCAATCAATCTGAGCAGAGGAATTAGCCGTTGTTTGTGTGATTGTGATACTAGCCGTGTTTTGTGAAAAGCTTATTATGTCTATTTAAACTCTGACAAACAATCCAATCGCAGCAGACGGAGCTTTACACTTATATAACCTATTGGGAGAATTTACTTTATGGGGATTCTTCAATAATACTGAAGTCCAATTATTTTTCATTATATCATAAACGAAATAGGGGAATTTCTGTGTGGATAATATTTCATTTCGAGATATCGAACAAAAATCAATGACAAAAGTTTGCTCTCAACAATCTATCACGCTTATCTATCCTTCATCATTTGATTTTAAGTCGACTGTCTAAGAGTTTTGTATTGAGTCTTACTCTCTGTTTCAGTTACCTTCTCCAATATTCGTCATACTTTTCCTGCATACTACTGAATGTTAACCCTAGCCTATCCATGACTTTAACAACTCTCAATTGATTCAGATCGCCGTTAATCTAAAGGTGCAGCAAATCCGAGGCATTGGAATTTCGTGCAAATAGATTCAGATTTTGGTTTGTTATTCAATTACCCAAATCTGATGAGATTTTATAAGATTAAGTCCTAGAATAGAAAAATGAATCTCAAGTCTTATAAACTGGTATGATATTGTTTAGATTTGGGATTTGGTTTGTATCATTTGGATTGGGATTTGAGATTGAGACTTGGCTTTCAGTGTAGCACGAATACAAAATTGGACCCATTTTCTATTGAAAATAAATCTCAAGTCCAAAGTGAAGTACAAATCACAAACATATCACCAATCCTGATTCTCAAATCTAGACGAAATCCACATCTAGGAAGTAAATTCGAACCAAATCCCAGATCCAGGAATCAAATCCGAACCTCAAAAATTTGGTAACAAATCACAAATTTATTCAAGGTTCGTTGCACCGCTACGCTCCTCAACTTATGTAAAAGCGATATGCATCATTTCTCTTCATTGGACACACTAAACATACCATCATATCAGCAAATCGAACGATTTTCTTTGGTGGTTTTTCTAATAAATCAGATTTTCTATTTGAGAGACCGATATTCATCGAATTGGACCGTGTGGCAGGAGGACTTGTCTGTTTATCATATTCATGATCATCTTTTTCAGCATACGATGAAAAAGTATGTGCCGAAAACAGTTTTTGTTTTGAACCATTTACGAACGATGCATATTGTTTTTGTTGCTCGGTTATTTGATTATTCATCGTTAAGTCATCAGTCGTAGTAAATTTCACGTTTCCATTCGAAGTTGCTGAGCTGTAAGATTCACTGAGGAATTCTTCTAGTTCGTTGATACGAGCATCTAACTCTGATTCATCACTATTGAATAATGTCGCTGTATCTGGTAACGAAAAGCAAAAGTGACTGAGATAAGAATTCGTCTATTTCCTACCGGTATTGGTACTCGAGATTTGCTGATTTTTCTGATCGCTCGATTTCGATTCATCACACTCGTCAATGCCATCGAGATCAACGACTTTAATATCTTCGGTATCACTGAGCTGATCGAAACCAATGTTAAAATCTAGCTCCTCAGATGTGGTGGATATGCGTTCTTCATTTCCATTGTCTGAAATTGTACTACAGATACCGGATGACGAGGCATTCGAACTGAATATACTAGAACGTTCACCGTGATCCGATTGGTTGGAATCGAATTGAGATAATTGATCAGCAATCGGTGGTATTGAACTATTATCCAAGGAAGATCGTATGCGCTGTTGATATTGATTACCGTAAGTAGACATATAGTTTACATAAAATAGATCGTGTACATTCGAAGATGGTTTTTGATGAGTACTGAGTAGATCCCTATACTGATGATCATCATCAGCCTTAGTAGAAGACATTGTTGAACAATGTCCTGAATTTTGTAAATACTGAATAACTTTACGATTGCTTGATAAAAAGGGAGCGTGAATTGTATTGTCTTCGTTCGTTGGCACTGTTTTACGAGACATTTACGCACTTAAAAGGGAATTTTATACTTTCTATCTGCAACAATCTAGAGCAGAGATATAAAAACGTTACCATCAACAAAGCAATATAATAAATAGAGTATCTTGCTGCTACAATGAAAGAGAGAAAAGAGAAGAGTGGGCATTTTTTTGCCCATACTCACTGGAAGGTTTTTGACGTCCATGTTAAGCCTAGATCAGCAAGTTAATAGTTACCGATCATTAGTAGAAAGAAATTTAAGCAAATTTTCATGATGTTTGTGAAAATGAATCTAATATAAATAGTGAAAATAATTTATTAAAAAACGATGTATGAACGAATAATTATTGTATTTTATTTAGTGGTCGATTCAACTCATCCAACTCAATTGCTTTGTATGGATGAACATGTTGGCTTGATATTCCTTGTTGCGTTCACTTAGTATATCTCTGAAAACGAATGATTTTTCTAACCTCTGTATGCAAAAGGATTTATGGAAGCATGCATTAATGGAAAGTAAATCTGATGAAAGAGAAAAACACGTCATTAATCAGAAACAATAGAAAGTAAATAGAAGAAAAGTACAATTGTAAATGCATCGCTTGCAAATAGAAAATTTCGATCGTTCTCAGCTGATGGTAGAAACGTACTCTTACAATTAGATGAATGTACTCGGAGTTCTTTTTTGTTCGTCTATTTTTAAAGTTGTCTATCGCTTACAACGCATAATGTCAGCAGAAAACATATATAGATGTATAAATGTGAAGATAAGTAATCATAATTTTTCATTCTTCATAGAGATGAATTTATCGAAAAGAAATGATAAAACATCATTGAGTACATTACTTTGAATGATCTATATGTATCAAAATATTATACTATATATTAATGTCGATTCTCTTATTTTTATGTTTCAAAATATCTGAGAGAAATTGCAATAAAAAAAAAGCTATTTTCTAAAAACTAATCAGCATTTGTAATCGATTTTTGAATTTCATATTCTTTTTTAATGTTTCATACAGTAATTATACATTCTACGTATTCAATTTGATCAACGAATCATGCTCAAACTTTATATATTAAAAATACGAAAATGTATGGCACAATGTTTAATAATATCTATCAACTATCGTAAAACTGACTGATAGAATCTTCTTGATATATCTTCGCATTCGCAGTGCTAAGAAAAAATTAGAAAGGTATGTTCCACGTTGCAAACAACTAAGGGATTCTCGACATGCATAAAAGTGAAATTGAAAGAATACATGAACAGTTGTTGTCGAGTAATAGATGGGCTAAAATTTAAGAGAAAAAATTTACGTTCATTCTTCTAATCTAGTTAGTATTCAGTTACATGAACAGCAATGGAAATTGTTATTAATTTTGTGAAATAAAATTGAACGAAATGCATTGAACATCCTGTACAATATAGATCACAAAAAATAACATATTAGTTCACGAATGTGATTTAAGTGATCAAGAATAAGACAGACGATTGACTAAATTTATCGAAACAGTTACTGCTTTAGGTTATGAAACGAACAGTGGCAGAAGTTGATAAAATTGAAATAATCATTGAAAGATTATTCGTCCAGTTTCAAGCTGCTTAAGAGTGACTCTTTTTACCTGAATTGTCGACGTTGAGGGAAAAGATAGACTAGGCTACAGTGACTGCTTACTAATTTGACTATAACAAAACTACAGCGACTGATAGAAAATCTTCATTGTAATAATTTCATTATCACCACTCGATGAACTCGAATAATTGTATTGTCAAGAAGGAATCGTTTAAATTGAAGAACAAAACTTATTTTCCATCAAAAATAATCATTGTTTATGCTAGCTTAGATACTGATAACAGGTAGAATTTTATTACTTACTGATGAGCTCCGTTCGTGTTGTGCTTCCGTTCTTCTTATCTTCAGAGGTGCATTTTAGTCCACTTATGAATTCATTTGCAACTGAAAACAAAAGTGAACGAATGAAAAAGAGTAATCTAAAATTGCGTGTAAATTTTACTTAATGAACTCACTCGAAGTCTCACGGTGATATATGACTTTAAACCTTCATAGTTATTACTAAAATGAAATGAATAAGAATACTTGATATTCTTAACTCGTATCATTGATAACCAGCATGGGATAGAGAAAATTGTCATATTTACGAATCCATAACATTCATGACTTGGATCAAGTGATAAAAGTTGAAGTATGTAACAAGAATGCATCTTAACAAAGCACGTTCAGCATTTTGACAATTGATTATCAACGTTTCAAATGAAATTTTAACTTCAATAAATACACTGAAATATGTTAAGCAACAGCCACATTTCGAATGAGAGTCGAATAGGACAAATCATTTAATTGCCTGCTATTTAGACCATGTTGACAGTATTTCTCTGTTAATTTGATGGTATGCATCGATGAACATGAGGCTAGAATAAAAATAAACAACTCAAGGACACAAAAAATAAAATGATTTGATTATGCATTTTATGATCTAACAGAAACCATCCATGGAGCAACTTAAAGTACCAACAGCAACATTCATTCTTCATACGTAATCTCTATGAGGATCGATCCAGTATTCGGGAAGCTTTCTTATTTCCTGAAAATTCATTTTGAAATAGAACATTTCTTACGTAAAGAAATCTTCCTAATCAACTATTTTACTGCTTTTCTATTAGTTTGTATTTCAAAGAATCCATTCTAACGAGTATAAAAAATATACGTATATATCTCAGTAACAATATAAAAACAAAATATTGCAATCCTCTTGATTTTACACTTAATTCTATTACGAATGAACAGAGTATCGTGTTGAATACAGATGAACGTCTAAACCTCAACAGAACTCTCATTATATTAATAGTTTAACACGTATTTGTCATCGATTAAAAGATTCCATTAATTTAAAATCCTATGAAAGTTCAACTGGTCTTCATTATGCTGATTTCTAATGAAAAAATTCGACCGAAAACAAACTAGCTGCTCAAAACTCGTTGAGATTTCGTATTAAAAACAAAAAAAATGTCTGTTTAAATATACAGAAGAGTCTGACTCTTCTCTACAAAATTGAAATGTGTCCAATTATGATTGAATTCTTTTTCACTATTCAAGTTTAATTCTATGCTTAACTACTATTTCTCTTTTTTGATCTAACCGGAAATCATTTTTCAATCTTATTTTGTATTAGAAACTAGTATTCATGGATCACTATCGATCAGTAATTGTATTACGTGTTTATATATTTGATCAGTAATTATGAAGTTTTAGTTTACTTTCAATCGATTAATATTATGTTAGTCAAGTTGTCGACTTCAAAAATTGATGCACATATATGCACGATAGCCACATTTTATTACTTCTATAAGTATTGATTTGTGATAAATATTATTGATTAAAATCTTCCTGAGATGAAATGACTTGGAAAATAAAGTTGCTATGAATCCTGTACGGAACAGCATGATTTACCTAGTTAAAGGAATAGAAAAGAGCGTCAATTTTCAAAGAAAAACTTATGCGTAACATTGACTTCACTATTTTTTCTACAGTCAACCTTTACGACGATGCATTCATTGATGTTCTATCAAAATAATATGTCTAAAAAAATAGTTATTCGTATGATTTCACTATTTGATGATTCTATAGATGGACAATTTTTAAGATTTTTCTATGAGAAATTCTGTGGAGTATGTCAAACGAAATTGTTTTACGTAAACAAGATTGATGTTCTTTGATGAAAGCGTTCATACATCACGTTTAACTTTCTCTGGCTTTTCTTGTCAACATATCTTTTTTCCCTCGCCCTTTCATAACTATGATAAGCTCGTTGTTTGTTGTTTCAGCGATCATACAAATTTAATCTCGGATAGTTATCTTTCCTGTTATCCTAATCTTTCTATTGACAAGGCTCTCTTTCTTGGTTATCTATATAAAGGCGTGTTGTGGATGTAGACGATGCAGGTATCGATACGAAGAAGTTAAATAACGAATAACAGCATCAACACAAGCACCTCTTTCATCAAAAATCGTGTCAGAGGTGTGTGTCAAAAGTACATTTCTATTGTCAAAATATTTTTTTTTCAAAACACGCATTTCACGAATGAGATGAAAGAAAATTTACATTGTTAAAAGTATTTTAGGGGCTACGAAAATGAATTTTCTCGCAGTATATTTATATGCTTCAGGTTTACTATTCTATGTGGAATATGAAATTACATCAATAGAGCAACACTCAGAACCACACCCACGTAAACCTGAAATGTTTTTCTAGACGACATTAAATAATCGTACAAAATGTGTCACGAGGAAAAAACAAAGAAGTAAGAGAAAACAGCATCGTAAACATTGACGAATTTGCACATTGCCCATGTCCCCGACTTCCATAGTGCTGTTAGGTATTTAGTATAAATTTTACCTTGTGAAATACCGAAGGAGAATACTTCCTAGAACTTTGTATTGAACATAGTTTTGTTACCTAGTTAAATAAGGTACAACACTATTACTTTTATTCATACAAGTAATTAGCAGAAAATAAATATTGAATAGTAAGTATATAACCCGATTCAAAAAGACAACTCATGTTCAAAATGCATATGCAAGTATTGAAAAACAGAAGAGCATTATACATGAATCAATTTTCTTTAGATGAAACAGATAAAATTGAATATTCAACATAACTGAAAGGCGTAATTTCTAAAAATCGATTTTTCGCTAATGCTATTGCTGTCTTCATATCTCTGTATAAATTATTCTACACGCATTGAAAAAGAGGTCTGTTGAATTCACCTCGCCTTCTATGTTTTCTTTTAGCTAAAATTCAAAAACAGTTTAGATGCCATTAGTGGCCGAAGTTGAGTCACACTGCTCATTCAAATTTATTCGTTTATGATTACATGGTACAATTACAAGAAGTAAATCAACTATTCGTCTTATTAGTGTAGGTCTATCCTATATTATTTGGTATGCCTCATCCGAACTAATTAAATATCTGGATTGCAAGTTAATTTTCACTGCTATAACCTTGAATTATATAAAAATGATTTTAGCAGGATATGCTGTTTTTAAAATTTGTTTTTCAACCAAGACCATTCAATATTGCAGAATTTAGACAATCAAAGATTGCTCATTCAGTTTCGAGCATAACTGTACCCTGAAGAAATGTTTTTCATTTCACTCATCAGTGTAGATCTTAGGAAGCACGTACCAATTCAAACAATACGATGAAGTCGCCTACAAGATAGGTCTTTTAAAATAAACTACCTTAAAACCATATGTCGACGATTGAGCTGTCTCAGAAAAATCCTTGTAGAAATAATAGACTTCTCTTGGAAACTAGTTTTCTGTTTTTAATATCACTTACGTTGAACAAATCATCAGTCAGAAAATGTCGTTTTTTTTTCGTTTTAATGAAATGTAACCAGTATGATAATTCTAAAGAGGATAATATGAATCGCATTGTAGTAAATATTCCAGTTAAAGATCATGTAGAAAATGGAGATGATCTTTCTTTTTGATGAACATGATAGTCTTCAATCATATTATCAACATCCGTCACTAAGTTGAATTACGATTCTACGTATGTTAGTTATTATATAAAAATTAACCAGTCTCTTTAATAGTTGACAAATAACATATTCCATCCTTGCCTTCCCTGCTCCCCTCACTCAGAATAGAATACCTATCGGTTTCTATTCCGTTCGAGAGTAAAAAATTTCCATGGAAGTCTTGCATAATATTCCATATTTTTTTCGTAATTTGTAAATAAAAAGATTTCTGATCGAAGCTCCTAAAACCTAGGCATATTTTCATTTGTATCCATTAATTCAAGTTCTTGATTGACAAAAAATAAATTGATTCAAGGGGTTTTCAATAAGGGGGGAGGGGGGTGGTCAATTATATTTGAAAAGATGCTCTTTAGTTTTCATTCAACTTGCATTTAGCTTCAAAAATAACAATCGAAAAATCGTTCGAACACAAAGGCAAGCTCCTTTCTCATCGTCTATTGATTGTATCATGCCACCAAATACTCATTGCTACAAGTCATTTGAAAAGTAATCTTAATCGATGTTAAAATTTTGATGCTATGTTTTATTATCATTGAATAGTTTCTACATATTCATCGAATTTGAATCCTCAATGCATGAATGTAATTTAGTAAAGTATGAACCACTGGAGAGGAATTCTACGTACAACATAATAAAACATGCACAAAGTTAATCTAACTATCCTATTCAGTTATACACTCTTAACATGAATAATTGGTAGTGAATGCATGTCGAAGAACATGCTATCGTATGCTCGAGAAAATTTTAGACTCAATAATCATAATTGTTGTCAGTAAGAACTAGATTTTTGTTCATTATCTTTCTTGTCCACCACTTCAAAACTGAAAGATATCTCTGTTGCGAATGCTCATTATCACGATGATCTTGTCATTTCAAGTGTTGAAGTAGATATAAATATTTAATGTTTGTCTCGTACTTCCAAAGAGTCCGTGATGCGCTATCAAAAATCATACAAGTTTCGCAATTTCTGATATGAATAATATTCACGTACCCTTTTCAGGGCTTTCACAAGTTATTTCAACCGGTTCTTTGACTACAAACAAATATTGTCTCAATTGCTAACATTCTTTCACACTGATGTTTATTAGTATTTATGCAGGATCACTGCTGAATCATCATGTAATTATGTATACTTCATCAATTTACTGCTATCACATCGTCTAAATACTGTTGATTGAATTATATTAACTAGCTCTCGAATCGCGCAAAAAACATATCGTTATAGAGTTATATACTTCTTAACTGGCACTTTATCAAGTGACAAAAATACTGGAACGTATGATCACATCACAAGAATAGACTATAGTCGCAAATTCAATGCCATTTTACATAATATATCTGAATATGATATATTGAGAAAATTGCTAATCAATCTGAATCACATGAACTATTGATTTTTCACAGACAATTGAAATGTTTCGAAGAATATTCTCGATAATTTGACTCAACTTTACGAATTTCCTATTGTTCCGATTATATCTTGACAAATATTGGATTTTTCATTTACAATTGTCTTCATCTATACGCACAAGCTGTTTATAAGGAGAAATAATTTGTTTCTCCTATTCAAATATTAAAAAAACTATCTTCAATAAGAATATAGAATAGAGTACACTTTCGTGATCAGAACGAAATAAATAGAAGAGAAAATATTTTTTGAAAGATGATTCTTTCTGTTCATCCAGATAACCCAAGGAGAAGAAAAAATATTCCAATCAATTGAGATCAATTGTTTACCTGCAGGATTGGATGACTTCAATAGAAGACAACATTTATTCCTACTGTAATAATACGTTGTTATTGTCAAGTTATTTAGATAGTCTGTTCAGAAGAAAAGAATAATTTTAGTTAACTAATATTCTCAACGTGTCTTGATTACGAGAACGTAGAAATGAAAGAAAAACGTATTACTGATAATTCAAGAGCTACTGGTAATTGAACTAATCAGAAAATCTCAGTAGAGTAATAATGAATGCCAGGGCAAACAATCGAATACTGAGATGTTACAAGATTCTGTATATGATCTTGCAAGATCAGGTAAAACTGCAGACACAAAATCGTGGTTTCAGAAGTCCGACATCAAGTCTTACTCTAAGATTCTTGACTGATCTTCCTATTGTGCCAAAGCTGACTATAATATTTCAATAAACCTTATGCAATAATAAGATCTTATAAGAATCTAACAGTAAGAATTGATGTGAAATTTCTGAGATTACGATTTTTCCAACAATTTCATCCGATCTTTCAAGACTTAATGTCAGATTGTTTTTACCTGGGCATATTCTTAAGAACTATCAATCGTTTAAATTGATTTTTAACGAAAAAATGTCTCATGTCATTGTCGGCTAATATTGTATACAACGTTTTAGAATAACGAGTGATCTTTCCCAAGCAGACAAAATTTTTCACAAATGTGTTTAAGCGCCCGAAAATGGACAGAAAATCGAGAAAAGTGGGCATGTTTGGAGCGCAATCGACGTTCCTGATTGTGAGTGAAAAACACTCACTTTCCCATCTTCTTGTGCGTTCAATCGCATTTTCAGCCAAAAAGCACTTGTAAATGCATGAGAAAAAGAGAAACAGTGGTTGTCTTATTGCATGATCGTTATAAATGACGGAATTATAATAAGAATTCTCAAGAATTAATAATACGAACACTATTTCTCTTTTTTTTATGCATTTATAAGTGTTTTTTGGCTGAAAATGCAATTGAACGCACAAGAAGATGGGAAAGTGAGCGTTTTTCACTCACAATTAGGAACGTTGATTGCGCTCCAAATATGCCCACTTTTCTCGATTTTCCGTCCATTTTCGGGCGCTTCAACGCGTTTTTTGAAAAATTTTCTCTGCTTGGGTTACAAATGTTAGACAATAAACTGTAAAACTTAGGAATAATGAGTTTTGGGAGATTTTTTCCAACGGTAATCATTTTACTTATGCAACATGAGAAGACAAAAGGAAACTTAACCGTCCAATATGGAACTCATGAAAATTTGTTTCTGGATTTCTTCTCTTATATTGTATTCCGTCAACTTTATTTTCGGGTGACTAAATTTTTACTTTCCCATGTATTTCAGCTTTATCATGGGAATTCGATGTCACCTTGTTAGACTCACAACTCAATATTCGTAAGGAAGATTTTAAGGTTTTCTTCTTGCTCTGTTTTAAAGATAAATCATTCTTTTAATCATTTCGGTCAGTGGTCGACCGCGTAAAACAATATGTATGAACTTAAACTCTAGGTTGAGAGCCCGATTTTTCTGGATTTCATGTGGTTCTATCGCCAATGTCATCGCTCGCCCGGCTCTAGCATGTCCAAGTGAATTCTATTGAAGATGACTGCAACGATAATGTGTGAGAAAACTGAAAAATAAACAAGAAAATAAGTACTAGATTCTTGCCATATCGGATAAATTGTATCGATGATGTTTTGAGTCCAACGCCCTTGAAAACTTTTTCATTGTGGAGGATACCTTAGATTCTTTAGCCGAGCAGTTCTAACAGCTGGTTTAAATATTTAAAAAAAAGTTTATTGCATGCTGGATTTTACTGGAAAACTTCCGATCATTAGCGAATTATTTTAGAATAGAAAAATAAACACTAAATGATCATGATGAATTTATCATTTTCATTTCCTAAAATGACTATTAATTAGTAAACGAAACATGATTTTTTTCACGTAGATGCCATTTGATACACTACGCCTTAATTAATAAACTCATGTTATTTTCGTAAAACAAATGTTATTTCTTCAGTTCTTGACTGCTAGTGCATCCTTGTTTTGGCTAAATGAAACCTTTAAAACATCCTTTGTTTCCTGAATTGGGAAAAGACTAGCAGATGACACCAAGTAATAGCTACTAATATAAGTATGACCATGAACCTTAAGAATCCCTTCAATACTATCATAAAATGATAAGTTGTTTTTATTCTCTTCATCGATTCATTGTTTGCATACAAAATTGGTCATTAATATTCAATGTACAGTAAATTATAGCAATCAATGAAAGAAAAAAAAATCATTCACTAATACAATTATTATCACAGAACCAGATCTACGCGAATATATAAACGAAAAAGCACAGTCCATCTGCACGCTAATCAATCGAACGAGAGCTGGTGTGCACATATGTTATACTAACATCGAAGCAGGTGAATGGGATCAACTTACTCGAGTTCAATTGTGGAAGCACAAAAACTAAACGAAACAATTAACAATTTCATTGATGAGCATAGCACGCTTATACATTTCGGCTTCTTTCACAAAAGAAAACGAGAGCGAACCTGAGAAGATGACGAGAGCATCGAATATATATGTATACCAGCAATTTGTTTTTCTTTAATCATCAACATCACTCACTAGCATATTTATTAACTAGTAAATAGCACAAAGAAAGAAAAGAGCACAGAACCAAACAAGACACATACGTCGCATGTTCATAAGAAAAGAAGTAAGTACAGGATTCAAAAAAATAGTAAAATCGAGTGAAATTTTATGAACCAAAAAAACGAAAATAGAATGAATAGTATTATTTATAAAGAGGGAGATCCACGTTAGACGTGTAAGTCGAGTCCTTGCTTCATTTACATCGGTTTTATTATGAAATCAATTCATGTATTTGTTTTTACGCTCTGCAAAGAGAAAAAACAAATAATTATTAATATTACAATACGTATTTTATTTTGATTCACACATTAACTACATCAGATTCTTTTAACAAACTAATAATTGATTGGTTCTGC
>OENT01001131.1:0-56038 GCA_900239685.1 Rotaria macrura | reverse complement strand
CTTTTTTCTGTTTATCATCATCGGATGAATCTGATGACGATGATGAATCCTTTTTCTTGTTGTTAAGTGAAGGTGCTGGTACAATTGTTTTAGGTGCCGCTAAAATGATGAGCACCGAAGCAATGTGTTGGATACATTTCAGACTTAAAGTTTATTCACCTTTCGATACGTTTGTCATTGGTTTTGCTGGCTTTTCGTCATCTGAGTCACTGCTACTTGATGAAGCAGGTTTTTTTGTTTGTTGATGTGTCAGCTTAGCACCCGCTTGAGGCTTTAATGGAGATTGTTTTTGTGTGTTATCATCCGATGAGTCAGACGAATCTTTTTTCTTCTTATTCGTGAGTTGAGCCGGTGCACTGGTGACCGTTATGGTAGCCATCGATGTAGCTATAATAAATGTATGGATTTGTCTAATGAGAAAATTAGTTGTGAACGAATGCATACGTTTCGTGATAACTGGTTTTGTGACCGTTGGTTTTTCGTCATCCGAGTCACTGCTACTTGACGAAGCAGGCTTTTTAATTGGTTGTTGAGTGGGTTTAACAACTTGTGGTACTTTCACCGATGCTGTCTTTGGTGCATCATCATCTGATGAATCAGATGACGATGAAGATTCCTTTTTCTTTTTGCCATTCAGAGCAGCTGGTGGTGGTATTGCAGCTTTTTGTGTGACTAGAAGAAGGAACACCGAATGAAGGATCACATATTTCGAACAAAGTGTTACCCTTGGATGGAACTGGAGTCTTGTTGGTTGGTTTGTCATCATCATCGGATGAGTCACTACTACTTGATGGAGCAGCCTTTTTCGCCGGTTGTTGAACTGATTTTGTAGTTGGAACCACTTTGGCAGGCGCTTTTTTCTGTTTATCATCATCGGATGAATCTGATGACGATGATGAATCCTTTTTCTTATTGATCGCCATAGTAGCTGGCGGTGGTATTGCAGGTTTCTTTGCTACCGATGTAACATTATCTTCGTGAATATCATGGTTAGATTATGGTTTGAAAAAATAGGAAAAAGTTACTTTTTGTTGGTGTTGATGGTGTTTTTTTTTTATTAGCTGTTGGTGCGTCATCGTCAGATTCTGAGCTTGAACTAGTCGATGAAGCTGCTTTACGTTTAAGATCTGTTTTAAGTGGTTGTGGTACTTTTATTTTGGCCGAAGGTTTTTGTACTTCTTCATCAGATGAATCGGATGAAGATGATGAATCTTTCCTTTTTTTATTCCCATTAGATAACAGTGTTTTTGGTGGAGGAATTGCTGCCTTTTTTTGAATTTGAGTTGAAACTAAGAATAAACATTAAGGTTCGATACTTACTCTTGTCTATCAAAGAAAAAGACAGTCGGTTACCTCCTTTTTTCACTGGGGTATCATCATCGGAATCATCACTACTTGATGATTGCCTTGGTGGAACTTTCTTCCGATTCGTTGCAGCAAGGATAACCATCTAAAAATTGCCAAATGCATATTTGCTGACTCGGAAAATAAATAAATTAATGAACATGTTCGATGCAATACAAAGAAAGAAAGAAATGGCAGCAAATAAGATAAAGTAAGAACATAAAAAAAAGAAAGGAAATTTTTAGATAGAGAGAAGAACCATCTGACTCGCATAGTAGTGGTTCCGTATTATCAAAAGTATTCGCATTTCATAATAAATAGTTGATTTTCTTCACGTTTTATATAAGTTAAAATACGATCGATGCATGATGTAACTGTTTCTAATGCAACCAATGGTGAAAATACTGCATGCATTTCAAAACCGGGTGCTAACTAAAATTGAAAAAGAATGTAAATTAAATGAAGCGAAGAAAACTCGTATTTGGCCGAACCCATCCAAGTAGTGATTCATGTTCTCCGGTATAATAGACAATTTTCAATTGATGATTAGGATCATGTAAACGACCATATACATAACGTACTAATTCAAATAACCTCACATGTTGCTCATTTGAATTATAGGGTGGTAATAGTTTTGATGATGTATATTGACTTAAACCACGTGATTTATATGCAAAAAATCGTAAATCATTACATGCTATTTCATCTGATAAAAGACGGTCTTTTTCTAAAGCTATTTTGATTTGTGTGATGGCGTTCACTTTTTTCAATTTCTACAATTTGATAAAAATCAGATGAAAATACGGAGACATCAATATATATGAATTGTTACCTCTCCGATACGTTGTCTAAAATCCGATAGTATTTGAAAATGTTCTGGATTCACTGTCATTAAAACGAGACATATATCACTGCTTTCATCTAAGTATGAAATATGGGAATGAAGACAACCTCTAAGAAATCAAAAACAAAGAATAAATCTTTATCAAAAACAATGTGAATTGAGTCAGATACAAACCCCGAATCAAATCTTGGTAAACAAACAGGTACCCAAGACTCTACACCTTTAAAAGCTTCCGAACTATTAACAAGATTGATAAGTAAATAAAGATCTGATGGATGTAAATGATAATTCTTTAAACGAGCGATTGATACAAGACGATCATGAGCAAGAATTATGGCAAATATCATATCCTTAAAACAAAAAATGAAGTCGTCATTTCTTATAAAAACAAAGAAATATCTACGAAGAATGTTCAATAGACAAGAAGATTCTTCCTATTCAGTCTCCCCTTAGTTTTTTTAACGTTCAATGTTCACGTATAAAAGAATACTTAGTTGTAATACACTCAAGCAAGCAGAGGCAGAATATTTAGACTCAGATTCGCCTAATGAAAATACTTCAATGAATAGATCACTTGATACATGTGTGAGATGTTTCGAATCGAAAAAAGTTCAGATCCGACATCGGCTACACCTACTAGAGTACTGCAACCCGACCAGAACCAACCGCGGGCGGGTGCGGGTTCAAGTCATGTCGGGTTCTATTTTTTTCATAACACATGTTTCTGTCTTGTATCTTCTTCTATGTTACCTAGAATGAACAGTGAAGTAGGAATCTATTGGTTGATGTTCAAAACAATGTACGAATGCATGCGACCCATGTGAAAAAAAAATATGTAAAAAAATCAGTTTTAATAATCAAAAAATCGATTTTTTGATTATTTTTTTTACACGGGGAGATGCAGTATTTTTAACCTTAGCTACCTTAAGCAAAAGCAGCGTATTCAGAATACTTAAGACTTTCGACAAGTGCTGTATTTTTTAATTAGCAGAAAAAGCAAAGTACCTGGAACGTGATGTCTAAGATAGAAATGTACTTTATTTCATTTTTCGTCATTATTTAACTAGCCCCTCGTCTCCCTCTTGTCTATACATTTTACTTGCAGATGAAATTGAGGATATTTTCTTTTAGTTCAATCGAGCTCGCTATCGAAATTTCTATTGTCCTTCTAGATTTTGAGACAATCAATAATTATCTTCTGGAGCTGTTCTTGTTGAATAATAAATTCTTATGCGATGAATGTTCGCCAAGTTTATCAACTAATTTTGCTGATACTTGGAGGTACTTGGTTATCTAGAGCAAAGTACCAAAATATACTTTGCCAACAGAAATGAAATAACCATTTGTATTCCGTTTCAGATATCTATTAAAACGCTGCGAGATATTTTCATTTGAAGAAAGAAATATCTCTTTTTCATATTTTAAATTTTCTTGCTTTTATCGTTCAGAAATGAGTTTAAAGGAAAATACTCGAAACTCTATTCAAAATGGAGAATATTCGATACTAGAAAAACCTAAATCAACTGCTACATGAGAAACTTGTTTTAATCATATTAACCGTTTCTCGGTGTCGTGAGGTCCAAGTGGACCTACTTGACGGGTTTTTGTGTAATACAACTTTACCACTTGGTGTTTCAGATGAATCCTCTTCTCTAATCTCTAGTCTTCAGTAGCTGTATAATATGCATAAGAGAAATTATATATAGGTCTAAACAGGAAACAATACAGTTATGGGTCCAGTTGGACCCTAGAACACTGAGGAATTTATAAAATGATGACACCAAGGAAGGTTTAACACTTCTAATACGGATACGAGTCGCTTGAATGAAACAAAAGTATCGGTTGTCGGAAATTTTCTACACAAGGATCCAAGTGGACCCTAGAACATCGATGAAGTTATAAAATGAGGACGCCGAGGAAGGGTTAAAGACACTAAGGATGAAGTCTTTAGTTACTTACAATGTGTACATAATGTATTTGTTGAAAAAAAAACATTTTATATTATTGCTCGGGTCGGGTTCGGGCTCAAAAAGTTGAACCCGTGCAGGACTCTAACACCTACTCTTTACAATAATATTGGAAAACTTACCTTTTGACCTCGGATTGTCTGTGCAACTATTTGTCCGATTTGAGCTCGTGCATTTGATGATAATATTAAACATCTTGCACATGTCATTACCATTCCTAAATTATGCTCATACATGTCAGCTATATTGTGTAATAGTTTTTTTTCTGCATTTGATATCCAACGGCGTAAATCGAAACTTGATTGAACTATAAATTTTTGTTTTATACGACTTAATGTTAATGTACTTATTATTTGATGATAGGCATACGTTAATTGTTGATTTAAGCATATAGGATGTTCATTTATATGAGAAATTAAGACAAATATCAACGGTTCTTTATGTAAAAATGCTATACGACATTGACCGGCTTTTATGTAATTTAATTGACTGGATTCCATTAATTCAGAAAATGAAACAAGTGTTTGCATCACACCCATTAAAGTTATCAAGTGTTCTTCATCGCCGTATCTAAAAATGTTTTTCAGAAAATCGACTTTGTTCAGAACGAATGTTCATGAATGAAAGTGAATATTATTTCTTGCCAGGGTCAGGAAAACAGAAAGAGAGAGAAAAAAATTCATAGATAGAGTGCGGTCACGTGAGAAGCATATCAGTGTGACGATTAGAGGTCATCCGAAACAATGGATATAAGAAGAGTTAGAATTTTCGAGCAGTCGATAGATGACGCAGTATTTAAGAATCGAGTATTTTTATCATGTAAGAATTCATGAAAAATTGTCAATATCACTATCATATGTTGTATTATGTAAGTGATTATCTCAGGTAATATGAAAAGACAACATCAAGGTGTAAGCCAGGTAAAAATTAGTCGAAGATTACATAAGTTTATTTTTAAGTATACGATTTGTTTATAAATCAATGAACAGTACAAGAAATCGATGAATATTTCTACGAATTCGTAGAATGGACTCAAGGACAAAAAAAATCATAAGATGTACTTATCTATAAAAATGGTGTGAAATCATTCTTTTGAATTACTTTGATGAATCATGACATATTCGTTACGTTTTCTCGAACAGCTTACTAAGGAAACTGATAGAATCTTTTCCGAAAAATTTATTAATTTATTTCTATTGAAGTAACCTCAAGTAATGGAGAATGTTTGCCAAAGCCGATGCTCCCTGACATCGAACTGATTCACTTTTTGTATTGAAAATCATACAGAATATTTTTAATCAGTAGTGATTATTCCGTCAGATCTCTGCTGTAATTAAAGACAAGCAATTTTGAAGGTTTTAGATGTAAATCCAATTGCTTCGATTAACAACAACAATCTATTACAATCGAATAGTTGATTATCATTTTGCTGAACTACCATCGTATTACTTATGGATATTTCCAACTTTTGAAATACACTTATTTGAATGATTTGTGATCTTTGTATGCTTTGTGTTTGAATTTTTAAAGACAATTTAATAGAGAGCTCTTGTGAGACATAGCAGTTTTCAAACCAACAAGTCAGCTCTTGAAAAGTTTTTTTTTTTATTGAAAGAATCTGTGAACAATGAGAATGATTTTGATTGTTTGAAGTCTCTATGTCATAATCGAGCAAATGAGTCATTTCAGTGAAAACTATGCGTGAAAAAGCTTTCAAAAAAGCGATCCAAACGAATATAGGTACATTCAATTGAAGAATTCTTTTTTTCTTGAATTGACTACCAACTATGAGAAATTTCTACTTGATCAAATCAATCAAAGAGAATAATTTTCCTCTCGTTCTTATTCAATTAAGTAAAACATATTGAATATATGTTATCCTTTCAATTTACCTAGTAAAGACAGGTTTTCCATTTTCACTTAAAATAAAAAGATGTTTCACTTTGCATTTTAATAAATTCATATTTTTTTCGTCATCATTCTCATGATGAAGTTCTTCGTCAATGGTTGTATTTGTTGTAACTGGTGTTGATTTAAGTCCAGTTGTTGCTGCATCATCGTCAGCTGAATAATAACTTGTGGAGTCATCGGCTGCTATCTATATATCACTGAGAAAAAATCATGATGAAATCTCAAAAAAAACATTTTCATCTTTAGAACTATTCTTACAGTATTTACTGAATCACTTGCAAGACCTGTCTGCGACGAATGCATAGAATTCTTTCGTATTAAATTAATTAAACCAGTGGATGGCTCATTATCATCTTCGAATATTGCTGATTCATCTTGAGTTTCTTGTAAATTCGCATAGGATGGTAAAGATTCAAGCATAGACGTTAATTCATCTGTGCTATCGTTGCGTTTTGCTTCCAATAGATTAACCATTGACGTTGTCATCATCTAGAAAAAAGAAACAACAAAATCTTTTTGAGGCATAGTTATTTAGCTGATGTCTTATGATTTGTCCGTCGTCCTCGTTTAGTTACACGTGATTTATTATTATTATTATCGAATTTTATGCGATTGAAAGGTTTTTTACTGAATTTTTTTCCTATTGTTTTCACTAATGTTGTAAAACGTTTCGATTCATCTTCTTCATTTATAGTTATTTTTTCATTTTCATCATTATCACTTCCATCTATTTCACCATCTTCTAGAGGATTTAATTCTTGCTTAAGACCATATTTAATCATTAATGATTCTATACGTTTATTATAATTTTGAAATGATAATCTTGTATAATTACGATCATGAATCGAAAAAACACTATTACGATAGTTTATCGATGGTTGATTTTGATTTACTGCTGTCGTCTTGCTGCACGTGGTTGGGACACAATCGTTTTTAATTATACGCCAACAGCCTGGGTGATCAGGTGTTAGAATTATAGGGTTTGACGATAGATCTGATATTGTCTGTGATGTTGCCGATGGTTTTTTAATAACTTTCTTTCGAGAATCAGAAGTTCTTTGCATGAACTTCATATTACGAACTGTATTCGATAGATCAGACATCTCTAGCAAAAATAACAAGCAACACGTAAAAATAAGAATTATTGTTCAATGCGTTTCTTTTTCGTTTAAGTTGTGCAAAATCAACTCTTGTTCTTATTGTTATTTGTTCTTCGAGAAGGATTGTTTTGAAATTGATTATACGAACTCGATAATAACGAATGGATTGTTGTAGTTTCGTTATGAGGTAGTAATCGCTAAAAGTAAAAACATATTTTCAAAGATATTAATTGAATATGCAAGATCTTGATGAGGTTATATTTAATTGTATGAAATCTTAACTAGATGTCACTAGTCAACAGTTATCATATTCACGGGCTCTCGCCTAAATATGGTTGAATACTAAAAGAATTTTAGAAAGTATATTTTCATCAACATTCACCGACTTCTAGTGCGTTATTTATGCTGTGTGCACATTTACTATTACAATCTTGATGGACAACCATGCTTGTCTCACTTGAAGATATCACGTAATCTGCATATTTACAGTTCACGTACAGACATATAAAACAGATAAATTTTACTGATATTCAAAAAATAATTTTTAAAATACACATATCGTAGATATTTTCAGATTGCAATCGTTGTCATCGCTCTCTTTTCGATATTTTGCATCTTTACTTTTAATAAGTCGTTCTCTGCCAACTATTTGACGCATACCATCATTGATAACTGTCGGTATCTTTATCTTGGGGATTAGTCAGTGCATTGGCATATGTATCCATAAAAATAAAATATATGAGATGAAATCGATACGGAATACGTCCATGAATATTTAAGTAGACAAATACTTACCTATTCATGGACGTGTAACTCAGGCTATGACAAACAGATAGCTTTCAAGTTAGTTAAATTGCTCACTTCTTCTCATAATAGACTAACAACATGTATAATAACGCTTGAGATGCTATGATGACAATCGATTTATATATCACTTGAATGTTTGATCATGTGCATTGTTTATGTAAAACATCTTCTGATACCTATTATTTTGCCCGAGTTACTGCAAATGTTTTTACTCTACAACACATATTGATAGAAATTATTTGTTGAATCATTCGAGTCAAGAATCTTATTTTCATTAAATTTATTTTTTCGAAGATGCAAACGATTGCTAGCTGTTCAGAAACTTCCACAAAAAAACATATTTTTTATACTAGCTGATTTGATTACCATTGATTAATATAAAGAATCGAACTGTTTCAACTATGAATTAGTTGTTTTTTATTCGATAGAATGCATCTGATTTTGTTTAATATTACTTTTCAGTAGTCAATCATGAATGTATTATATCGTGTACTGATTTAGCATGATCAGAGACTGAATTTCTTCGTATTCCATTTGGTTGATTGTATACATAAATCACTTAGATTTCGAATACATTTTATACTTATCGATAGATAATTCACACGAAATAAATAGCACCCACAATGTTTGCCTCCAATAAAATTAGTATAAAAACTATACACAATAGATTTCATAGTCGAGAAATGTTCTAGTCTCCATATAAAAAATCCATTGTGATTTTAATTTCGATATTAAACTTTGTCAAAATGTCTATCAACCTATCTGTGATCGTCGTTCAGGTTAAAATCATATTGATAGTGTCAATAATATGAGACTACTTGTCAAAATCGTCTTCTAATTCAATATTTATCGAAAAAAACAAAATTTCATTTTAAAAACATTTATCTTTTCAACAAGCAATGAAATTCTACATGTTAAACTGTAAACACCATCGTAAAAAATAATTTTATCATCTATGCATACTAATGATTCTAACATATATAGATACGTCTTTAGGATTTATTTTCATCGTGATGATGAATAAGTAAGTCATGATGAGATTGATACTTGAACAATTTAGTCAGAAGAAAAATCTTTATTTATGCCACGATTTAAACGTCATATGAAAGAATAAGTATAGAAAATTGATGATTACTGTCGGTGTCGGCAAATATAATGTGTAACTCCAGAAACAAAAATACTTTCATTAATTATCGTAAAATATTTTTGAACCACATCTATTCATTTGAAATGAAATATTCTATGTGTGTAGTGACAAGAATGATTAAAAAATAATTGTTACTTGAATATCTGTTTTTGACTCTCTTAATTGGCATCAACAACATCTTATTGGTGAATTCAGTCATAAAGACTTTAAAAGTGAAATATAATTGAATCAAAAAGAAACAGGTTTTTGCCATTTTTTCTGATTGACCGCAATCTATTTTGATTTTCAATTACTAGTTTTCATTTCATAACATAGACCTTTACAGTAGATCACAAAACATAAAACCGTCGCATTCGTAAATGTATTTTATCCGTCGTCATGAGAAAAATCGCATCAAGCTTTCAAAACGTTTACCTTTGTCTTTTGCGTTGACAGCTTTACATATTTGTAAATAGATTTTTTTCTCGATGATTTGACGTATGCTTAATATTACAATAGTGATTAAAGAACAACACTATTTCTCCATAATCGAAATATATATTCCATTTGCGTGTGTTTCTTCTAATTTAATTATGCACGAGTGCAGCAGATGGTAAATAAAGCGAAAACCATGTGTTTATTTTTGTTGCTTCAGATTAAACATAGTTTCTCCCACAAATCTAAGATTTTTTTTCTGACGTTCGTCAGATAATCCGCGTAAAAAAAGTTCTTTGGTGTTTGAAGTATCATTCTAGATTACGTTGACCTTTCCGAGAGAATCAACAGTTCTAAATGAAGTCTCTCTCGATCAATACTTTTATACACTGACAGATTAAGATCATGCTATTTACCTATTCTAGTTCAAATAATAAATACGAATGAGTTTAAATCAAAAACACGACTAAAGGATTTCAATCTGAAAAAGTCTACGTCTTAAATTTGACATTTGTTTTTCATAAATAAACTTTCGCACATAATCGTATTTCACACAATGTAGTAATTCTCAACTGTATCTTTAATTAGGATGTGAGAGATTAATGAAATATATATATTTATAGATATTTCACTATACATATTCATCGAATCAATATAATAATAGTCCGAAAATACCGTAAGTAGTATAGCGTATAATTTAAACTTCTTCTATTTAAAATTTCTCTCACATAACTCCATGAAAAATGATTAACATAGTAGAAAAGATAGATCTTGAGATGTAATAAGAAGCAAAACTTTTAGATGCTTGCCCTAGAAAAATATATAAATATAGTGAAGACCAATAATAAAGCGAATTCTTCTGCTAAAACTCATCACTATATTGTTGTACAGCTGCATTCTTTTGACATAACGAGCAAGATTAAATCAAGATTTTCGTGTATGTTGTTTGTTTGTATTTATGTGTTCCTTTCCAAAATATCGCTTTTAGGGCTCAAGAAAGGTAACATACAAGAAACAGCATCAATGGGCGTTGCTTTTCAATGATACTTATATTTGAATAGTCGCTGAATTTCTTAGGAACAACATTTCGACGAATGAAATGACACCTAGAGCCTACATTTACCGATGAACTCGAAAGTAATTTCTTTTTAAATATGATAGGGTTTATCGTGCAGAAGAAAAGAAAAAAGAATTTAAGATTTTTGTCGCTGTCATCATTATTGATTACCATTTATTTCATGTCAATATAAATGCAAGGAATTGTTTCAGAAAAGAAACATATTCATAAAATTCATGAGCTATATATATATGCACAATAGTGTCATTTTAGGGCTAGATTTTTCTCTTGTGAAGAAATTTTTGACAGGAACTTTTCTCAAGTCTAACACTCTTCGGTAAGAGACCGATTTCAATGACAACAAGTAAAGCACATTTCAGTACCTTATTTAGAAATAAGAAATTTGAAATCGAATCGAAAAATTCGTTTTGACAGAGAACGCACATTGATTTTCTTAACATTTTGTATTTCGATCGTTGGCACCGACTTCGATTTAAGTCTTTCAAGACGAATATTTTTCTCATGTTATTATTGTTATTGTAAGAAATCGATATCATCGAGATGAATGCGTTGGTTGGTTTGTAATGTATTTGAAAAAGTATTGAAAATAAATTGTCAAATGTTTTTATGCATCAATTGTAAATACATTAACCAACCGAAAATAGTCGCATCGAATGTAAAAGAGAATGTCGATGTTCAAATCGAAAATGTTGTTACTTCTCAAGAATGATCTTGTCGGCTAAATGCAGGTGCCTGTATTATGTTATGTCATAGCAACTGAAATGAGGTAAACACATTCAAAAGGCTCTTTCTTTTTCAACAAAAATACTTTTCGCAAGTATTAAAAGATTTTTCTTTTGCATCGTGTCATTGTGTTTAAACTACGTAATAGATTCTAAATAGAAAGATGATAATGTCTTAGAAACAAGCTCAGAAGTTTTCATTACACAAGTAAATAAAAACATTCATATTTGGTTTTTTTTTCGATGCGATAGTTTGCAATCTGTAAGAGTAACAATATAGCTGACAATGCGTTTGTTGTCATAATGCTTGACCTCTAATTAGTAAAAATAATATAGGGTGGATATTTTTTTTTTGTTGTTTTTTTTTCTTTCTCTTTTTCTCACTCTTTTTTCTAATGTACATATAAGTACATAAGTAGTTTTTGTGATTAATTCATCGTTTGAAATTCGTCTCAACATATTCGTACGGCTTGCAACATGAATTCTAAACGACGACAACTACCGTTAGAAGTATCCAGTTGGATGGACAAAGGTTTAACATTACGGAAAATAACACCTAATTCACGTTTATTAACAAATGATACAAGACAAAATATTGTATTAAGTCGACAATTTTTTTCGAATCTATTAACTTTATCATATTCACGCTATCGAAAAATATCAGAATATGATTTTGACAAGAAATCATTTCTGAAAGGTCAACAAAATAAACCACCGTCAACATCATCTGGATGTCGTCCGTATGTTAAATTTGTGTGTTGTCTTCCGTGCCACTAAATTTATTAATTTAGATACGGAGATCAATCTTCGATGAGTACGCATAGAAATGCACCCTCTCGAACACAGTCCACTAAAAGCAGTCCCAATCCATTTTTATGTCCATCAACCCAATCGTTTCTTTCTCGTTCCGAAACTAGATCTGATCCAACATTTAATCGTCAACAACAAATAACAACAAGAACGATTAATACCGCTTCCCCGTTGCCAATGATTGCTGAACAGTCGTCATCGCTACCTGAAATCAATCCTACAACACCTATAATACCTACAATAAATCCTGCAACACCTGTTGCTAATTCAACAAAGCCTAATATAAATTCTACCACATCAATTAATCAACGAGGTATATGTCGACAAGCAACACTTGAAAGACTTAATCGTTTAGCTCAACCAAAAGGATGTTACCGACCGAGACTAAAAACTATTAGTCATGTTCGTTCAAATTTGATAGAAGAAACAAAAACAGCAGAAGATTTATTTGGTAAAATTGAGCGTGCATCGGAAGTTGCAGTACCGCAACAAGAAGATGTAGTTATGCCAGACAAACCACCAAGTGCCACTAATGATAAACGTTTTCGTCATTTATTTACGGCTTTTTCTGAAATTCATGCGGCTCATAAATCCAATGTAAAAACAGTTAAAAGTATTGTTGAAGCGAATCCATCGTTACAAGATGAAGACGGACAATGGAGAATGGAAAATCGTTCATCTTTCACTCGTAAAACTGAACTTGATCGAAAGCGTCGAGTGCTTAGTGAAAAACTCAATAGGAAGCTCGATATATTTTTGATTGATGTTGGAGCATAAATCTGCACCTTTTTATTTTTCTATTTATTTTTTTTACAAACAGACATCATTATATATTCAAAAGAAAAGAACAAAAACAAAACCGATATTATTAAGAGAATAAATCAATCAGGCGCGATACCATAAGTTAAGCAGATAGGTGGCATCTAAATTAAAAAGTAATTCGATGACATGTTGTCATAACGAAATATATAGCACCTACTTTGTGACGCCACTTAGTCAAAGAGATAAAGCGCATTGTATGATCTTTGCCTAAAATCTGATCGTCCAGATAGATGTCAATCTATTGAATAGAAGAAATTGATTATTAATCATACGTGGCATTGTAACCATTTTTTTTCTTCTCAGTATTTTTATCTTGTTCGTTCTCTACGTTGATGTAGAACAGAAGGGAGAGTTATAGTCGAGAAAAATAAATTACACCATAAAAAAAGAGCAACGATAACAGTCTACAATATTATTGTCACGTCTTTCACTAATGCCTTATTATATATATAAAACCATTTTTCTTTACGAAATTTAAATTCCTTAACTTATTAGTCCTTCATCAAACATAGTAATCGAAAACTTGTGTATTTCTTTTTCTCATAATATATATTAAAACCACTTTTCTACTTATTTTATCAAAAAGTGACTTCTATGATAATATAATGTCTACTGTTTAGTACGAGTGAAAAATGAATCTATTACTCCTTTATAGGTTTGGATATTCATGAAATGTCTTCGTTTCTATTGAAATGTATACCATGTGCTCGTAGTGGCAAAGTACTGATTACTGAAAAGCATGAAGTTCAACAACAGCAACGAATATACGAGCAAAAATCGATTGAACTAGTTGGAAGTCAGCTACATTATAGTTCTATTCAACAAACTCCTACACCGCTACGCGCCCGAGGTTTTGAAGTAGTCGAAATGGATACAATTACAACAGGGAACGGCGTAACTACAGATGCAAAACAATAAAGTAAAAGCAAATCATACTTTTCTATACTGACATGGATCTTGGAAAATCATTTTAGACAGCAATTTTTTTAAATGTGTTACAGTTGCATTGCTTGAACAGATAATAAATTTTCGTGGAAGTGGCTATATATATATATATATACAAGATTGAAAATAAATTCCTTCTATTTATAATGTGTTTTTTTCTTAAATAATTTTACTTGAAGATCTTTCGTTTTTGTATCCATACAAATAGCTACTTGATCATCGTAAATATGTAAATCTGAATTCGATGGTATTGTTTGTTGTTCTTCTTCATCCCGTTTCTCTTGCAATTTTTCTTGAAAAATAAAGAAAAAGCTCTCTGTTAATCCAATTAAAAATAATCGAGAAATGCAAAGATTAAAAAAGGGTAGTGTACTTTTCTTTACACATGTAGAAGATCACTTAGATATTTAAATCACTTCATCATCAATATGAGTTGAGAACTGTTGAAGTCAGACGTCGAGTAAAGTAAGTATTCATCTAATCTATAAGATATTTTAGTTTTTGACTCGTATCAAGTTAGAAACAAGTTCTCTTTATGGTAAATTAGTTTTCGATCACAAAAAGATTGTGTGTGTGAGACGAACTCTGATTTCCAAGCTGGTGCCAACGTTTAACTTAGAAATACAATAGTACAAATAAAAAAAACAAAATTCTAGTGCTCATTCATTGGTTTTGACTTATTGCAAATACTATCAATCTTGTTGAAAATTTAATCTTACCAACTAATGATGGAGGATATGGTAAATCTCGTTCTTTATAATAAGCTATTTGTCGTTCAATTTCTTCTAGAAAATCAAAAATAAGAAAATGAACTAAGTTGTACGGATAAAATTTCATATTTCTCACCTTTATACAGATGTGGTACTAATTTATAGGCGATTGATTGCAATGTACGATCGAATACCAATACACGCCATGGATTAACATGATCAATGACAGAATCACATTTAGGACCTACGATGAAACATTCTTCACTTGCTGTTTCTTTTATGAAAGAACAAAGGATTTCTTACATCGTGTATTATCTTCTTCATCGTTATCCAAATAAGCTGCTATACATGTTTTACAAACTAGAAAAGAAAATAAGATTATTGGAATGTTAACGATGAAATGGAAACATACAAGTATGTAAGCATTCTGGTATTGTTGCAGCATCAATTAAATATCCATTGCATAGGGAACATGTTATAAATACATTTATATCTTTATAATGTATCTTTTTTTCTCTCATCTAAAAATATATTTATAGTCGTATGTATATCTGACAGTCAACATTGATTATCTAGTCAACGAAGAATTTAAAAAAACAAGTAATAAATGAAGAAAATCGAAGATCATTCGAATTACGTAAAAGTACCGTTTCGTCGCAAAGAAAACGACGATGATTAACGAGACTGTACTCCATTCATTTGAATCCGAAGATAGCTCGTATACATTTATGACGAGAAAAATTTTACCTAAAGCACGAGAAGTTTGTCTTTCGACAATGAATCATTTCGAGCTAGAGTTACGCCGAAGTGTATACACCAATCGGTATTGAGATTTATTTGACAATAAAGATAATTTTCTTTTCGTTAAAATAAACATTCTTCGATTGCCTTAATTTATCTCTAGTTTGATTCAGTAGAATACTAGTTCAAATTAGAAATTGTGACATTTATATATATATTTCTTTTCGTGGAATAAAAGACACACATGTACAAAACACTGAATACATGTTGCACAAGAATCTTCTCTTTAGTGTATTTGGCCTATATGTGTAACATAAATAAATTTGCCATAAAAATAAAACTCATGACATGTACAAGTACGAGACATGGAGAATCTTCCGTATAAAAATCCCAAACACCTGTACTTGCGCCGCTACGAATACCTAGTTGACTATTAGCTCAGGTAAAGTTGATCTACTTCGTCGAACACCACCGCCACTACTAGTTGAGTGTGGTTCGGTAAGTTTACACGCATCACCTTTACCAAGCTAGGTACTCATTAATAAAATTCGAAAAAAAACAGATGCCTACTGCAGTTGAAGATTCTTTCTGAAGAGTGCTGCTTAGTAAAACTGTTATAGTTGTCAAATTGAAAAAAAACAACAACAACCGTGTCAAGATTTGTGACTGTAAACAGAAGAGGGAATGGCAAAATATGGACATGGGGATTTGTATACTATAAGCAATGCCAGATAGAGTAACCAATGGAAAGATGACATTAGTATAGAGGTCACTAAAAACTGTTCCTGTCCAAAAACGTTTCAGGTACATTAGTATAATTAACAATTTTAATTTAACAATGTCGGAAAAGAAATTACATGTTACTCTAAAAATTAGTGTCCTAAAATCTAATGAAAAATATGACCGATGGAACTCTTCAATAATAATTACATTCATGACTGCGTAAAGAACTTTTTTCTCATTTTTTTTGTAAAAATATTTTATACAAGAGAATATTCAAAGGTTGCTGTGTTTTTATTCTTGCATAGATTATGCAACAATCGTTTTTCTTATTCGGACACCATGCAAAATAATTGATAACAAATGATCTGTAACGAAATAATCAATTAACTGACAAGATTAAGAAATTACAGCTCTTAAACGATAGGAACAAAACATTTTGAAGAATGCTAGGAAAAATTAGGCGCATCTTATAGAACAGTGTTTAATGAAATATTTTCCTAAAATATTGATAAGCGTTCGTACAGATCACTATTATCTATGTCGGTCATTACAATGAAAATCGAATGTCATGAATGTAACAAAGCTATAAAACTAAGAGCATTGCCTAACTGATCTTGAAACAGCGTCAATCTCTGTATATTATTTTTCTAAGTCGATCAGTTGTCCGATGAAACCACAAGAGCAAACATACACTGCAAAATCAAGTATGAAAAACGAAAAGAAACTTTCGAGAAGAATATTTCTGTCGAGGTCTATATACAACCAATTTCTCTATACCTTATTCTTATGATACTTGGAATATTCCAACATTTTCAGATGAAGAGAATATATTCTTGTCGAAATATTGAACATTTTAACAGATTCTTGTGTATCGTAAAACCCAAGCTAACTTGAAAATGCAATGTCAAGATGAAAGTGTACTCTTTTCATTTAAATACATTTAAAATATTCTGAAGTTCAACAGATCTATTTATATACTGATTTTCTAGTCAAAACCGAACTCAGTTTATATCATTGAAAACATTAAAAAAAAACTCTGTGTCAAATATCATCCCTACTCGGAAATTCCCTCGATAGATTTTCATGTTGATAACAATTCATAACATTTTTCAATTCTTGAATAAAGAATATCTTATGTTCGCAGTAAGACCTATCACAACAGATACATGTTCTCCAATGTAGATAGGTAGTATAATAATATGAGTATACAGAAATTCTGCTACTACCTTCTTAAATATAACTCAATTTAACTTTAAGGATAGCAACACTGCTTAGATACTCTATGAATCAATTAATAGCAATAATTTCAATACTTCCCCATGTTGCTTTACATTTTTGGATGTTTGATGATACTCTCAAAAGACATTGATCATCTAGAGATCAAACTCGTCGTCCTATGCAAGAATCTAAAAGACTTTTAAAATTTACTCAAATACGCTCATTGATAGCTACAATGAAAAAAAACATATGCAGAAATATTATGAATAAAATTACAGCTCGTTACAAAAATTTAGTTATGTATTTGTCACACTTCTCCATCTTGAGATTGAAAATAACTGTGCTGAAAACGCGATCGGGAAACTGTAGGATGAGAAATCCCTGTCAAATTATTTCGACGCGTCACTCGACTTATCACTATATGACATCAAAGGAAGAGCCCTTTTTCGTCTATAGTTTTCTAATGTCAGTTGAATTTTCGATTACAAATGCATTCACATCAGTAAACCGATCAAATATTATTTTTTATCACATGCTAATAAAATCATACTTCGTAGACGACATAGTCAATAATTACGCTCTATCTCATCAATTGATGAATGACAAAAATAAAATCATTCGAAGGACACTTTCATCAAATAAACGTGATGCATGCTGGTTAAACGCTATTTATGGAGTCTTGTGACATCGATAGGTTTGATTTTGTAAAACTCTAGTAATGATATGGTTTGAAAATACTGATTCAAAATCGAGACATATCTCATGTGTTATTTGATAGTCTTCATTGTGCTTTTATTCATTATAGAATTCTAGTTGTGATCAATTTTAATTTAAAGTCATCGAAAAATGTATTATAATGTGACATATCGTTGTGATAGATGATTTTAGATGTGATGTGACGAAATAAACCCTATAATATAGACTAGAACAATAGTAAAAGCATTATAAATTATAAACACTACGATAGACAACCGTTACAGTACAATCACTAACTTATTGCTCTGAATATAGCAATACGAGAATACAACAAAAGTCGACAATCACTCGCGATAGCTGATATATTCAATGGTATTATTGTGTTGATCTTTTAATTTCTATTTGTAATCGTAAAAATTTTCTCTCAGTCAATGATCAAATTCATTTTCATGATTTTGAGATACATTCATTTTTCTTGAATACTCATGGTAATAGATTTCAACAAATAACTATATCAACATGTGAGAGATACACATTTTTGCCTCGTCGAAGTAGTTCAAATTATTTTTGTCATTTAATTTTTTGCTAAATTTTTCGTTATTAGTAACAAATAAAATAGAATTGTTTCTATATTTAAGAAGTCTATTGATCACATAAATGAAAGAAATGTTAAATATCACTGTAAACTACTTAATATTGGAAGGCACCAAAAAGAAATCACGTAGCTTTGCCGATCTCAAGTTTCTTATGAAGAAGACAACTTCCACGATATAAGAATGCGTCGAGAATACTTGATACTGTAAAAACACCACCCTAGAATAAAAACACAGCAGTGAAAAACAAATGAATTCTCGAATAATTTTCAACAAATGTATTATTTTTACAATGACAGCACATGATGATGTTATGAAATGAGCTAATGATCGCTCTCGTTCAACAAATTTAACCATAATTGCACTTATTTCATATATGAAAAATATTCCAGGCAATTGATGATTGTTACTATCTAAGATATTATTAATAGGTTTTTGATGTTTTGTAACAGAATATTGATTTGTTCGTAATTCAGTTCCATTTAAAAAAACATATGTAGATGGTACTATTTTAACATAATAATTATAAAGATCTGCGCCATGATTTGTTATTTGTTTTGTATTTGATAATGGATTTATTTGATTAGGAAAATAATCACCGAACGATAAACGATCGATATAATGAGTTGTGTTTAATATGCTCAAACGTATATTTCGTAATGAATGTATATGAAGATGATGTTGTTGAAATGATTGGCCAGGTGCTATATGAAAATTTCCAGCAACTTTATTCACTTCTAAATAACCATGAATACGGCAGCCTTCGTTCGAATGACCCGAAGTTTCATTAGAATCTTCACCAATCATGCCAATGGCTTGACCCTCACGAACACATTGATGTACGCCAGCTTAAAATGATAAGAGATTTTTTAGAGAACTTCAAGAGTGGCAGAGTCAATAAAACAAATATATTAATATGCTGACATACATATATATATCTTGGTTAGATTCCAAAAGAATACTCTTATCTTAACAGATGGAGCTCTTCATCAATATTTGAGGTTTGATTGATGGAAGTTCTTTTTTCAACTGAAATTAGTTGTGATCTGGCATTGATAGATATTTAATAGGTTCGTATCGTTTCTACGAATGATACTAGTTGCAGCTGTAGCTCGAACAGAATAAGACTTTGATGGAGAACTCTTGTGTTCTTCATTCATACTGAGTGGCTATTCAAAAGCTGTAAGACAAAATGTATCCCACTAAGAAGTTAGCATACTATCAAAAGAATGATCAGATACTAACGGCTGCTCATGAGTTGTTTACAACTCTTTCACTGTCGCAGATATGAAAGTGTGAACACACAAGGTTTTAAATAGAGTGAAGGCAACTTGATCATCGACGAATAGTTTCGATTTCACGGACCGTTGTTATATGCAATTCAGTAATTTGAACTAGGTTTTCTGTCTTCGGCAAGAATGTTTTTCTTTTATCGAAAAGTTGATGTTTTCATTGTTAAATTTATGATAGATAAAAGTTAGTCCGACTATAGTTGCTAATAACATGTACTACTCAATGAGTAGTACTCATTCACACGTAACGCGATGTGGACAATATTTAAGACATTTGGGAACATATATATAGATTCGATTCTATACAAAACACCTCTATGAAAATTCTCTGTTTGGATACGTGTGTATCCTGCTAATGAGGATACGCTCTATTCGTTTGAAAGCTTTCGGGAAACCATTCCGATTTGTCGTGTCTGTATCGATGTGCATAAATCGCTGACTCAACTTATTCTATACTACAATGTAGTTTTTTAAAAGAAAATACTTACTTGCATCAAAGGACCATCCTCTTGTTCTGTATGCTGCTTTTACATCATCACAAGTTGGACAACATTTATGTGCTTCCGATTCTGCACCATAACAAGATTCACATCCGGTAACACTTGCTATGTTCTCTTGGGTAGTATTCACTTTGTTCTCTTTGGTAGCATTGAGCTTAGGTAATGGTTCTAATGATACTTTCAAGATTTCATTTGTTATCGGTTTACCGTTCAAATCTATTCTTGTTTTATATAGATTATGTATGATATCTGTTTGTGATTCTCCAGTCACATCAATAGCGTCAATTGTTAAATAGCTACATGGTAAAACTGGATATTGAATATCTATCGTTATATTCATTTTCTGTTGACGACTTGTATCCACAAATAGAATTTGTTCAATATCGGTGGTTAGATAATATTGTAACTGCGCGATAGATAGGATAAAAATTGTAAATGTACTAAGAATAGTAACTAGACCACCACTAGTTGTTCGTACACGAAAATCATCTAAGGTTTTAGCGTAAGCATCAAAACTTTTCAATTGAACAGACATTGATGCTAGTATTGAAACTACATAGCAAAAGAACAAGGATTTATAAATACTTTTTATTTCGCATTCTATTGGTTACTTCTTTATACGAATGAGAATTTAACATTTCAACTATGTATCAATTGGTTACACATATTTTTTGAGAGCCTTTCTTTCTTTTTTTTTACTGTTACTCATAGCATTTGAATTCAAAGTTGAAATCGAGCATCTATGGACAATGAAACATTAATTACGAATCAACCGATTGTTATCGACAATGGTTCCGGAATGATCAAAGCCGGATTTGCCGGCGATCCCATACCAAAGATAAACTTTCCTAATTATATAGGTCGACCTAAACATGTACGTGTCATGGCTGGTGGTCTTGAAGGCGATATGTTCGTCGGACCTAAGGCCGAAGAATATCGAGGACTTCTCCATATTTCACATCCAATGGAACACGGTATTGTAGAAGACTGGAATGATATGGAAAAAATTTGGACTTACATCTATTCGAAAGATCAATTACGATCCGCATCAGAAGAAGTATATTTAGAAGATTATTAATTACATGAGATCGATATGTAGTTTTTTCAATTTAGCATCCTGTTTTGTTAACAGAAGCACCACTGAATCCAAGAAAAAATCGTGAAAAAGCGGCAGAAATTTTCTTTGAAACATTCAATGTTCCAGCTCTATTCATTTCTATGCAAGCCGTACTTAGTTTGTTAGTTATACATATTAAATTTTGCTTATAGCTTTAAAAATATTTACCTGATTATTTAGATATGCAAGTGGTCGAACAACTGGCGTTGTTCTTGATTCAGGTGATGGTGTGACACATGCAGTTCCTATTTATGAAGGTAATTAAATTAAATTAAATTTTCCTTATAGTATAATTTATGAGCGAAGAAGTGAGAAAATCGATTACTTGGTGAAAAAAAAACATTGATAGTGATCAAAAAGCTTTACATGAGCCTTTGTTTCTAGGATTTGCAATGCCACATAGTATTCTTCGGAATGATGTTGCTGGTCGGGATGTCACACGTTATTTAAAATTATTATTACGAAAAGAAGGTTATACATTTAAAACAACAGCCGAATTCGAAATCGTTAAGACTATAAAAGAACGAGTATGCTTTCTTACTTCGGCCGCTCAAAAAGAAGAAACAAACCAAACTGACAAAGTACAATTTACATTACCCGATGGAACTTCTATTGATGTACTAATATAAATTATATTTAATTGAAATTTTTGCTATTCTTTTCCATTTATTAGCTTGGTTCGAGTCGTTATCGGGCACCTGAAGTTCTATTTAATCCGGAATTGATTGGCGATGAATGTGAAGGTATACATGAAATATTATCAGGTTCAATTCAAAGATCTGATATGGATTTACGACGTATACTTTATCAAAATATTGTTTTGTCTGGTGGTTCCACTTTATTTCGAGGTAAATTTAATTTTTCTTTTTGGCTAGACACAACATAGACCAACTATCAAGGTTTTGGTGATCGTTTACTCGGCGAATTGAAGCGTATTGCACCGAAAGAAGTTAAAATAAAAATTTCCGCACCTCGCGAACGTCTCTATTCAACATGGATTGGGTAAATATAATAGGAAGATTGTATTGTTTTGATTATAGGAAAGAAATCTATTTTTTTCATATGCATCCTAGTGGTTCAATATTAGCATCACTTGATACATTTAAAAAAATATGGGTTACCAAACGTGAATATGATAATGAAGGTGCTAAAGTTATTCATCGTAAAACATTCTAATAAGGCATTTCTATTTTGTATTTGTTCGTTTATGGTGAATATGTTTTATTTTTACTGTTAAAACAGTTTTATTTATGTATCGAATGGTTCAATTGTATTTTTAACGCGCTGGTTCGTGCCAACAAATCCCTATATCATTTATTGGTTTTAATTGAAAAAAAATACAAACACTTATTTGTCCATTTTCAGATGAGTGAAAAAATAACACAACGACGTCGACAAACTAATAAAAAAAAGTCATCGAACACAGAGCATGAGCAATCCAATGAGAAGATATTCGCAGCTACGAAAAAGCGAATGCAATTTCGTACTGATTCTGCACGTTCTAAATCTTTGCTGACGAGAATTAAAGATCAATTACAAACATCAATGTATATGATCATTAGTCTACTGGTCTTATTTATTCTATATAAATTTTTAAAAGGAATCGTTAATGTTGAACATACCAACATTCCACTTCATTTACCTAAACTTGTCAGTGACAACGAGACAATACGTGAGAGATTTTGGGGAACCTATAGGTAACATCAGATTTTCTTTAAGAAAATAATAAACAAGAGCATAGTTTTGTTTTCAAGATCCAATTTATATTTTGGTTTGAAGCATCGAAGTGCAAATTCATTAAGTGGAGGATTAATGTGGTTTGACTATGCTACATTACAAAGATCCAACGATCGATTTCTTAGGTAGAACAGAATGTTTAAAAAAAAGCAAAACTACAAGAAAACTTTGAAACAATTCTCTATTAGACATTGGTGTGATCAAAACGATCAGTTAAAGTATGGTTGGACATATCATGATGGTGAAACATTTGGCATTGAAGACATAAAAGATACTAATCTAGATATGAATATTCAATGGATGAAACAAATCACTGGACAGCATGGAGGTGATTGGACAACACGTATTAATGTCATTCCAAAAGTATGAAAAAAGAAAACATCTGACACCCGATCATTTTAAAATAGAATACGAATAGGCAAATGTTGAGAACATTAGACCAAAAACAAATAGGAACACATGGCGACGAGTTAGTGAAACTGAAATTTTCTTGCATACAGTTGATTAATTAATTCATTTCTGTAATGTGAAATTCTTCTCATTTTAAACGCTGACTTATTTTCAAGCGTCGAATAAATTCTTTAATAATGGACAGTACATGAAGAAAGACTGAAACATAATTAGGCAAGTTTCGTTCTACTATAAATTACTTGAAAAAAATTTCGATAATCAGTAAAATCGATATCTAATAAAAATTGTGCGTTTGATTACGGGATGATCATCTCTAGGAAATATTTTGATTTCACTATAGTCTCTCGTTTTTGTACAATAAATCATTAAATAAAAAATTTTCAATCTTGGGCATGATCATCATTGAAAAGTTCCAATAAATTGATTCTTTCATCCAACAGTTCTATAAACAAACGGTAAAAATTTTTCATAAAATTGTTTTGATTGAATTTATGATACACTTCAACTAACTTATGTACCATCGCCTAAATTTAAATCTCGCATTGTTAAATTTTGTTCGACTATGGATAGGACAGATCTGGTAATGATAGACTTATTCGCTTTTGTTGAACTCGACATAACTCGAGCATTGCTTCTTTATTACATGTGTTGTTCATAAATCGTTACTTCGTATTTATTTTTGAACATCTTACTCTCAATACAAACTTCTTTGACACAAGCATCACTTTTTTCGTCCCGGAATGAAGTTTTCTAACTTTAGGCAACTAGTACGGAATCTTCTTTTTACTGTTGTTATCGTTCGAATAATTACCTTGATTAAAAATTATCAAAATCCGTCTTGTTTAACGATATTCTCTGACATATTAAGACTTGTGGATTGATGTTGGATAAATTTACGTCTAATGGTAGTTGCTGAATTCTGGAACTAGTTTGTAACGAAATAACAAGTGCCTATGAATATTTCAAGTATGACAGTGAGAAAGATTAAAAAAAAAAGAAGGGATTCTCCTTTCTCACTACATTCAAACTAAAATACTGTAATTATATTCGAATCGATCGTATGTCACTACAGATGGTTTGATTGAAAAGAATAATAGTATTAAACAATAAATACAACTTATGTGAGACATAGGCAGATTTTTGTCTTGGTAAGTTCTGAGTGTATCTAAAGTAGTAATAACAAAAAATTCATTAGACGTCATCTGTAAAACCTCAACAACTTTCTCATGATTCAATCGCTATCGATTTGTTTTTATTTTTATATTTAAAGGAGTTGCGCTTCTACATTAGATTAATCTTCATAGAATTGTAATGTCATGAAATATTTAGTACATATTTTTATATTCTAGTCTACCGATAGAACGATACCCATATCGTTGTTCTTCTATTTCCATCATGATCTGCCATGGATAAAACAGCTAACATCCATATCAAAACAATCTCCTGATACTGTAACAATACGTGGTCAAACAAATGAATTAGATAAATTTACCATCAAGTTTCATTTGAATACATTATCTCATCAACCTGCTATTCGTACATTAACAGATGTCTTTCAATTAGATACGATTCATCGAGAAATTCTAAAAAAATTAACATCGAATCCACCGAAACAACCATTTGCTATATTAACAGATCAAACATTCAAAGATTTAGAACATAATACATTTTTCATTCAGATAACTTTACGACAGCCCATAGTCGACGAAACGTTTTCATTTGACATCATCTATCAATCGGATTCATCTGATGATGAACGTAGACAAGATTTAACTGGTTCATACTTTAATGAAGAGATTCTTCGATTACAAAAGCATTACGATGAACGGTTCGAAAATATATTTCAATTGAAAAATAAACAACACATGGATGATGCAAAAATTCATTTTGCTCGCTCAACATTGAGTAATCTAATTGGTGGAATTTCTTATTTTACTGGTAAATTTATTGACGAACCAAAGGGCAAAGTAGACTGTGATTATAATTTATATTTAGGTCAATCCTTAGTAGCAAAACCGAATCAAAAAACACCTGATCAATACTGGACAACAAGTTTGTACACAGCTGTACCATCACGTTCGTTTTTTCCACGAGGTTTCCTCTGGGATGAAGGTTTTCATAATCTTCTTATTGCACGATGGAATCAAAAGATTACAATTGACATAATTAGACATTGGTTTGATATGCTCAATGAAAATGGCTGGATACCTCGAGTAAGAATTTCCGATGAAAATATATTTTCTGTTTTAATGATTTACGCACAAATATTGTGTGAAAAAAAATGTAGAAGATGCTATGTCAATGGACTAAAAAGAAAAACTATCGAAAAAGGAATTGGATGTATCTTGTAAAAGCATTATGAAGTTGTATAAGGTCTCGTGGATTTTTTTTCTCAACAGTTAATTTGTAACTTGCTACAAAACATGACAAATAAGATAGAAGAGAGATTAAATCAGATAGTTGTAAAAACAACGAGACAATAGTTGTAAATCGGTCCGCATGGTAACGACTATTTCACATCTTCATTGACTGTAGTAAAATGAGTATTCTTCTATTTCGACGTGTATGAGAACCGTAGTTTCTTTTTTTACCTGAATTTCTATCATTTGCACAATATGATCCGTCTAGTTCTGACATGGATAAATACTTTTTAATTTGTACTTCTTAATGATTATTTCTGTTAACCAAATCAAATGTCGATTCTTGGAATATTATTTTTTTTCAAGATTCGCTTTTGACAAAACCTACTGTATGTTTTGTTCGTATTACATATACTCAAAGTTTTCAATACTTATCTATTGATTCTTTCATTCAGTCGAGAGGCAGACAAAGATACTTTTCGGTTATGATTCGACATCGTGTTCTGATTAGCCAAATTTGAAAAGATTCATACCGATAAAAACTCGTCTATTTTTGTTTTTTTCTGTTTACATCTCTACTCTTAGAGAAGATAATTACATTTTCGTATGGAAATAAAAACACGAATTGACTACAAGAATAGCGGAATAATACGTCTAATCAATCTTCAGGATAAAACCTCTCACGAGTTTGAATGGGTTGATATAAGAAAATGATTTATAATCACGCTTACGATGCACATAGAGGCATAGTTGACTCCATCTAGTATCGGCCCTATGATAGTGTGAAAGTTATTTGTGTTAATATTACCAAAAGATTTCACTTCTAGGAAATCATTCTCGGTGACGAAGCTCGTGCTCGTGTTCCATCTGAATTTATCATTCAATATACCAATAATGCAAATCCTCCCACGTTTTTTTTAACAATCGATTATTTATTACGAACCAATCAAGCTAACCATCTTTTTACATTACCCTTTATACAACGCTTAGAACATTGGTATCACTGGTATAATCGTACTCAATCAGGGCCTATGTCATTTACATTCCGTTGGCGTGGTCGGAATGCTTCATCAATTTATGAACTTAATCCAAAAACTTTAACCAGTGGCTTGGATGATTATCCACGTGCATCGCATCCAACTGATTCTGAACGTCATGTAGACTTGCGTTGTTGGATGGCATTAGCTTCAAATGTGATTGGTAGAATTTACTCATTATTAAACAATAAGAACACGAATAAATATTTAAACTATGCACAGATACTTTCAAATAATGATTTACTTGACAAATTACATTGGTCCGAAGAATATGAAATGTATGCCGATTATGGTTTACATACTGATTTCGCTCAATTAGAACGTGTAATTATCCCGAAAAAATCACCATCACCACAATATCAACACACACATATAATTAGGCAAGTTGTGAACGAATCAGATGTTAACTATAAATATGTAAAACATTTTGGATATGTTTCACTTTTTCCATTGATGACACGTATTTTAAATCCAGACTCGGCTAAACTCGAAAAATTGTTAAATGATTTACATAATTCCACTTTACTATGGACACCATATGGTCTTCGATCATTAGCACGATCGAGCTCATTGTATGGAATGAGAAATACTGAACATGATCCACCATACTGGAGAGGTATTCAACTTTGATGTTTTTATTGTCTTTTGAATAAGAAGGGAAAGAATGTCAGTCCATTGTTGTCAGAATTGATAGTTGAAAGAAATTTAATTTTTTCACTATTAGACAATCTCACAAATCATTCGAAATAAGTGTGTTTCATATGTATATAGAACTTAACAGACGATAGAAATTAGATATTTCCTATCTACTCACCTCAAGAGCAACAAGGTTATATTTATTCACTTAACCATCATTTGTTTTAAGTACTACAAAGTAAAATAAAACATTTAAAAATAAATAGACAGTAATTGCATAGAAAAATTCTTCGACCGATTTGAAGATTGAAACAGAAAAATAATACACACATCATGAAAGCTTCTCTTATCTACTCAGCTGCTAATGTCCATCTCAGAATTGAACAAGATTGATGATAATATAGCAGGAATGAATCAATAACAGCAACAGTTATCGACCTTTAGGTTTCAATAATCGACAGAAGAGAACCTTTGCTACTTCTTTTCGTTTGAAACTGTTAATTTTCGTAAAATATGATAACAAATATACTGGAAAATAATGTTCGACATCTAAATCTAATGATGATTTGGTGATTCACATTACACAGAACTACGATCAATTGATAACCCCAGATTTTACACGCTGCAGAAGTTTATATTCTCTGATCTAATATCATATAAAAAGAGTTCCAAGTTTTCCGATTTCTGATGTTGAAAACTACGAATACATGATTGTTGTGACAATTGACTGATTCATCAAGCATAAGAAATTAGGTGGTGAGATCTCTGATGAAGAAAAAATCATTTTCTACAGTATTTGAAATTTGCATGGATTCACTCGACTAAGAATGTTAATACCGAGGATCCAAGCATTTTCTATTGAAATCTACTAAGTATTAATGCTAAAAACAACATACCATGCATTGAGTACAGAGTTTCTCTCATGTAATCATTCGAGAATGGATTGTTGGGCAACACTTTCATGCCACTTTGAAACACTTCTGATTATTAGCATTCCATAATAGTGCATATGCAGTACTTAACTAATTGTATAAGGATTGATTTTGTACGAATAAGTCAACAATGAACAAAATGAAATTCTCCAAGAGACAGATTTCAACAGTAATCATTCATCGTCTTCCGGATTTGATCATTTAGGTGCTATATGGATAAATATGAATTATATGGTCTTATCAGCTTTACAACATTATGCAAAAACTCCTGGTCCATATTCCGACAAAGCTGAAAATATTTATAAACAATTGCGAACAAATCTGTTAAAGAATATGTTACGTGTTTATGATAAAACTGGTCATGTTTGGGAACAGTATGATGATAAAACAGGCAATGGAAAAGGTAGTCATCCATTTACAGGCTGGTCATCATTAATTGTGTTAATAATGTCGGAATCCTATGATGAATAAAGGAATTTTTGTTACGATCGAATTTCATTCTTCACATTAAACGAAGAAAGACTGTGAATGTTATTGTGTGATATTGTTTTCGATTGTTAATCTTTATTTTATTTTGACATTCTTATTTTAACTATTTATGTAGACACCAAAATGTTAGCAGAATTTTCATGTTTTAGGATGATAGAATGATCTTGTTTGTTATTGTCTTCAACTTTTAGATAAATTATTTTCCATCTTTAATATCATACCCTGTTGAAATAATTTGATAAAATAAAAGTCACTACTACGGATGACACTCGTGCAACACATGCCATATTCTTTGAAATGGGAAAAAATGATTTGTACGTTCAACGAAAAAAACATACGTCCTAAAAAACGAAGAACGGATCAATGATAAACATATGTAGTTATGCCAGATGGATTCTTCTATCATTCTTTTAGATAATTCTCTTGCATCGTATCAAATTAACAATCTGTGATGTCGAAATGCATTCCTGGTGATAAGTAATCTACATTTTATTGCAAAGTACGCTCATAGGTTTTTTTTGTTCTATCTGGAAACACATATAAGCATACATTTCGAATGCTGAGTTTATTCCTTAGCAGATGCACTCCTGAAGTGATTTCATTTTGTACTATAAAGAGTTCTACCTCTTAGCTTCGTTATGAGAACAGACTACGTGCCAAAGATGATAGTTTACCTTCTTCTCGTCGAAGAGAAATAGAATTGATTTCAACTGTTTCATTTTATTTTCCTATTTGCTTTCGCTACAAAACAATCAACTTTAACACTGAACGAATCTTTAGAGTCAATAATCATTTACAATAAGGAAATACCTGTAATTTTTCTAAACATACTCGACTTTTAACTGAGAGACAAATAAACTTAGAAGTGCAAATCCAATTAGAATTGTTTTCGGGTTCAACAATTTTTTATTTAAAACATACTCATGATGATAATCAAATATTTCCTTCTTTTTTTTTGACAATCATTCTATGTATGCGAGATAGTGCTTATTGACTAGTTTTACTCGACTAGTTGTTGTTCGTACATGTTCTTGAGATATCTCACGAATAGAAAATGTCCACACTGAAATGTAGATCTGCAACTAAAAGGAGATTTAGTGATAGAGTTAGAGCCGCTGTTTTTTAGCTGAAAGAAAAACGAATGTTATTCATCACTTATGATATAGTGGTGTATTCTCTCTAGACAATACTAACAAGTTTTTCAAGACGAATGAAAGATATTGTTCTAATCATTTTCTGGCTTGTTCACTACCAACAGGTTCTAATCGATGGCAAATTTTTTACTATTGCCTATTAACATATCAGTGTGGCATCTTCAATCAGATTGTTATGCCTCATAAAACAAAAACGTGTTGAACAGAACTCGTAGATACAGGTGTGACATGGGAAGTTGTCGTTGATCGAATTAGGCATCCTCAAGGATTCGATCGCCTATCCATAAAATTCGTTTCTACTACTATTGCTTCTTGAATAAATGTCATTGCAATAAGTCTTCTTGTGAAACATGTCATTTGAATATGTTTGTTTTTGAAAGAACAGTTGAGATTATAATTTTGAAGAAGCTCGACCTGATGGAACTAGGTAACAATCGTTTTTGTCTTTTATTTCTCTATTGAAATCACTGTTTCCATTCTACTTAGTAAAAAAGAAGTATAAATATGAACTTCGCTGAAGAAACTTGAAAAATCTTTGTAAATAAATTGCAATTATTTTGATTTATCCCAATAGCATTGTCAAATGGTTTATACAACACGTATATTATTCTTAGCAACTTTTCTTGGCTTTTCATCCTTATTTTTTTCAATATATCTTTACACCAATGGTTATTTTAAGAGTTCACACTTATTTCAAGGTCAATTAATATCACTAAATGGAACAAAACTCTTCCATAATAAAATACTTGATCAACCAGATGATAAAATCAAAGGAAAAAATTCAGCGACTGAAAATCTGGGTTTCATTCATGCGTTTGTTGCGTCGATATCCGTTATTGTTGTTTCAGAATTAGGAGATAAAACATTTTTCATTGCTGCTATACTAGCAATGCGTCATTCTCGTTTGATTGTATACGTTGGTGCAATGAGTGCTCTTGGTGCCATGACTGTTTTATCTGCATTACTTGGCAATATTGTCACTAATTTTGTACCAAGAATTTACACGTTTTATCTATCAAGTGTATTATTTGCATGTTTTGGTTTAAAGATGTTGAAAGACGGATATTTTACATCCCCTGATGAAGCGACAGAAGAATATGAAGAGGTTCAACAAGAAGTAGACAAGGCTGAAGCAACTGGTGACCTTGAATCAGGTGTTAATAATGACAGCAAACCTATGGATAATGTCCCGAAAGGAAATCAACAAGAACAACATCAACAAAATTTTTCATCAGAAAGTACTTCAGCAAAGATTAAATCGATTGTTCGTCGTTATATATCACCTATATTTATTCAATCGTTAATAATGACTTTTCTTGCTGTATGTTTCTCTTCAGAATGGAATGTGCATATATTCTTCTTGTTTCTTTTTGTCTTTGCAGGAATGGGGAGATCGATCTCAAATAACGACAATGGTGTTAGCTGCGAGTGAAAATTTCTTGGGTGTTATTATTGGTGGTACCATTGGCCATGGATTATGTACAGGTTTAGCAGTCATCGGTGGTCGTTTCATAGCTCAACGGATATCACCAAAGACGGTTACGCTTGTCGGTGGTGTTGTCTTTTTATTATTTGCTTTATCAGCATTCTTTATCCGTCCTGATAAATAGTTGATCCTATATTAGGAATAATGGAAACATTGAATTTATTCTTTTCTTTAAAAACAGTTTCGAGCAGTTAGTCGAATTAATCAAGTATTCACTTTATATTTTACATTTCAATTTTTCTTTCACTGATTTGATGCAGGAATCTCTGGTTTTTTCCAGATATTGCTTGATATCATTCGTATTTAGTAAGCACTCATTTTTTTATATTTCAACAAAAGTTACCATTTACAAATGAACCCAATTGTTTGTGATGACTGACAACAAAATTTCCTTCTTCAAATAATAAATTTTGTTTTTTCATAATGAATATTGCTAATTCTTGAATGATTGTAAAATCTCTTCTAAATCAAAGATTGAATGAAGTTTTGGCATAGGATTCCATGGGAAGAAACATTCATCAATCGAAAATATCATAGATTTAAAAACGAAAAGGAAAGCGTTTCTGAATAAAAATTTGGCACTGTATTAAAGAAATCAAAGATCATTCTCTATATTCGGTTTATGTTCGTTCACATGAATTCAAAATCATTTCAATTCAACAAAAGAATTCACTTAGCTTTATCAATTCTTCTAGTGTAATCACAATCTCGACATGTGCGATTTTAACAAATGCTGTCATAAAATAGATAGAAGATTTAGTTCATTAAGTTTGATTAAATCAAAACTATTATATTTTTATTTATGAAATTAAATTTTGTCTGTTTGATAACACTCAAGTAAATATTCCTTAGTTCATTTCAAAAATATGCATTACAGAAGCAAGTGAATAATTTTAGTTTGAGTCTCATTCATGCTTACATGATGTATGGGATCTTCAGTTGTCGATAATTGTTTCAATTTCTTGATTGTATCGAAATTTAATTACATTTCTGCATATGCTCAGCTATTGCAAATAATAAGTAGTGTCTTTTTATGTACTAAATATTAATAATGAAGACAACTAGAAACATGTTCGAAGTTCAATTTGTAGTCTTAATTGTAAAACACAGAATACTCTTAAAATGCAGATTGCAAAAAGTTTTCATCAATGGCAAGTAGCAGTACTATATGGAAAAGAGTTTTATCTAATATGACAATCTACTTGTTCAGGATTACTATGATGAATGAATAACTAATACTCGTGACTTCGTTTCTTCACATACTGCGGTTCACATTGTCCATGTGTTGAAATATGCTAGCTTAAACCTAAACAAATTAGAACATGTATATATGTTGGGGGCAAAATTGGGATTTGGTCAAATCTAAGATTTGACCGGATAAAACTTGGATTCCAATTTTGACCGGACAAAATTAGGATCCCAAGATTGACCAGGATTTTTTTGGAGAAAACTGGGATTCCAATTTTGACTGGACGAAATTAGGATTTAGTTAGAGATAAATTCCTGATGGTTTACCCTTGGTTAATAATAAACATTTGACTATATCATTATAAATATTTTGTTTCATTACGCTCTTGTCTCTGAACTTTCGACCTAATAAATTAATATTCTTTTCCAGTTGTTCATAAAAGTTCAATACACTATTATTTGTTTCGACGGTTGCCGAATTCGATTGGGACAATTTTTTGGTTAAATGATACTACGTAAACTTATACTACATCTCAACACAACCCCTAGAAACACATTTTTTCTTTTTCTCCAATTCAACTTCACTTATCGTGAAGCACGTATTTGTTTAAATTTATCTCTAACCAAATCCTAATTGTGTCGAGTCAAAACTGGAATCCCATTTTTGTCCGAAAAATTCCTGGTCAATCTTGGGATCCTAATTTTGTCCGGTCAAAATTGGAATCCAAGTTTTGTCCGGTCAAATCTTAGATTTGACCAAATCCCAATTTTGCCCCCAACATATATACATATTTATATCGAACAGAATCATAGACAATGTTGACATCTGATGCTGTCCATTCATTTTTTTTTTCGATGGCAAAATAGCAACTCTTGAGCTATGTAATTGTGAACGCTTACCCTCTGATTTTGAGGAATACGACAATGAAGCTGGTAATGAAATATAGAATTTATCTTAATTGAAATAAAAAGATATGATTTGAGTGCTTTTTCCGACTGTCATCAATGTTTTATTTTCACTGGATAAAGATGACTATGGAAAATATATAATGTTACGGTTTGAGTTACTAACTTGTCACCTTATATTACAGAAACAGATGAAAATAAAACTTGACATTAAATACAAGTTATTTAAAAAAAATGATACATTAATTAAAATAAATTAGATCGTGCGGTAGTCACGCAATCCTATTTCACATTATAATTAATAACCATGAATGCCAACTTCTATATTGATTGGTATTGATAATTAAAGATTTAAAAGTTAAAGTTTTATGGTTAATTCAAGTAATTAGCTCAAGTCATTTTTATAAATGTTGAACGCTGTTAAGAATCCGAATTTCTAGAAAATTACTGATTTTCTAATCTGATTCAGTTTCAAAATTGTGAAAATGTAACGAATGTGTTTAATTTTACGATTTGCTTTTCATCTTAGTTCCAGTTGTACTTCTTATATGTATTTCACAATGAGAAGTCTACATTGAATATTTGTAAGTAATACCACATCAGAACACAGAAGCGATGTAAAGGTATCGTTTTTAATAAATAGAAAACGTTAGAAATTCATAGAATATTTTTTCAATGTATAAAATCGAGTAACAGCAATCTAAGTATGATAAACAAAACACCACTAGCTATATCAATCAGAAGTAAATGGATAAACAAACTACGAATAGTACGAACAGGCCAGAATATTCATTTATAATTGATATGGAATTGCTGCAACAATACAAGCATATTATTAATTGTCGCATGAGGATTGCAAGCGTGATCTACGAAGCCGTAGATTAGATCGGTGTTCGCAATGAATGTTATAAAATAAACAGGAGGTTTTAGATTGAGCTTAATAAACAATGATGAAGTAATAAAAATGATATCTTATCGTAATTTTGCATTGTTCAATAGCAGTTAACAAAGAATACTACTTATTTGATTTTAGTTTATGATGTCTAGTAGAATTTTCATGCTGAAATCTTTACTTAAATATTTCGATAAAATTAATGTTTTCATATCAATATAGATCACAATAAAATCATGGAAATTTTGCGTAGGTAGAAAGATTCATGCACGATACATCACTCTATTATAGATCTTTTGTCCTTTTTAAGGTTTTTCTTCTTCGCTTTCAGATAATTTTCTCAGATAATTCACGTTATATTAAACTTTCTCATCATAAACTGTTTATCATATTCACAAAACCATCCCTACTTACGCTTGATTTATCTAGTCTCATTGAATCCTATGTTTCATATTCTTACCATGTATATATATATATATATACAACTGAGGATTTCTGATTTATTGGTACGTGTCAAGAAGCCTTGGTTGATGAAAACGAAAACAAATAACGAGCGCGAAAATTAAAACGCTATACGGCAATGACAGACAGAATATCGAGAAAACAGATCTATATTACCATCATCACCCATGTGAACTCAATTGTAAAGCAGGAGAATAAAAACAATATGAGAAACTTTGTATGAACTAGCCGAGTGTATTAATCTAAAATTCATTTGATTATTCTTTTTGTCATATTAGTGTTTTCCTGGCGTACCTTGTTTTTTCCTATTTGTGGAAAGTTTGATTGGTTTTCTTACAGTTGATGAAGTACTGGTTAAAAAACAAGAAATACAAGCAGGAAGTGGATCTACGATTTTATAAGGTCGACTGATTCAGTGTACGCTGAAGGGCGTCATCATAATCACATGCGTTTCGAAGCTCATCAAAGGTGATATGAGCTTATTTTGAAGCATGTTTTGCAAGCAAAAATCGGATAATAACTTCCTGGACTAGGGACATACCCCCGATTCTATTTTTACCATACTTTGCCGCTTGTGAAAGAGATATTTTGTTTTTTCATAGTTAAATGAATTTGGACCATCTTGTCTACATCAATGATTTGTTAAATAAATGAATAACGTGAATCGAATCTATGCTGCATAAGAATACTAAGGATTATGTATCAGCTGTCGCTTGTCGTAAGAACAATGTTTTGAAGAAAAATAATGTCGCATCATTCTACTTAATCTTCCAAAAATAAAATGAACAAGTAGTAACAAGTTATTAATGATACAGCATGATATTTGATTATTTACCAATAGTGCTCGTCACGTTCTTTGAGTTCGCATAAAAGAAGGCAAGCGACAGTATTGCTGAAGTGCGAAAATTCATCAACGGCACAATATTTACAGTATCTTCGGTGAGTGAGCTCTTACTTAGAATCATGTCTCTCGTTATTGGTAGTTAATCACAGGAGAATGATTGATCCGATAAAATTAAGAAACTGTTTGTTGAATCTGACAAATATTCGATGACTTAATTGATATAAATGCTTTATTTGTAATGAATGACAAAACAAATTGAATGTATATTTATGCTAGAGTTGAAATCAGTTGCATAGTGATACATTTCAAGAAGTATTGGATATTTTCTACAAAACTAATGTGCAGGTTTTTTACTCTCTGCTTCACTCGATTGTGAGATTCGTTTGCTATTTCACAGACTGTTTCGTAGTTTATTCTAGATTTTAGAATTGAAATCATGTTTTAATTCTACTCGCAGATGATTTTTGTACTGAAAAGTAAAAGAAGATAGTTTCAAATACATACGAAGAGATACCAAATATTTTCATTGGTTTTAAATCCTTCAGTTACATATCTATACATGTATATCCATTGTTCGATGAAAACTGCACTTATATTTATGATGAATCATTGTACAAGAAGTTTTCGTTCATGATTGATTAGATATAAATTCATTGCTTCACTAGAGATTGGTTTTAAAAGATTCTTCTACAGATCAATCGCATCCTCATCATGATCCTGTTGGTTAGACGTAAAATAACTTTTTGCGATGAAGAAGGTCATTAATAAGCATGAGTAGATTGTCGTTAAATTTCTTCATATGATGAACTTATTTTTCTTTTTGACTGGATGAACAATTCGTAACAAAAGGAAGTACTTCCTTAGAATCAAAATATTTTGTTATCATATACTTAAGAAATTAATTTTGCATTCACTCATGAGAAACTTGGCACTGTTTTCTTGATTTAATTTTAGATAGAAAAGAGAGATTCATCAAGGAAATGGTCTATCTTCCCATATAACCGTCTGAAGAAAATATTTTTCAAGTTACTGAAATCCCTCTTTGTAATGATTTCTTCCTTTCTTCCTTCCTTTTGTCAATATTTTTAATACTCTCGAAGTAGCCTTGATATAAAAAACACAAGATGAGAAGGGAAAAGAAGAAAAGGAAGTTGTTCTTCTATTTTCCTACCTATATTTTATTATCAATACTGTATATATATATATATATATATATCGCCGTCAGAGACTTACAGAAGAAAAGGAAAGGAAAAACATCAGGGAATACACGATATAAAAAGAAAACTTATTCGGTTTATCATACACAATAGTTGAACTCATCACTTAGAAAACAGCAAAGATCGTTAACAAAAATGTCTTCAACACAACAATCAGGTGAATGCTGGAGTTATGACGATCCATCAGAATGGTCAAAACATTTTTCGTGTGCAACTGGACTTTCTCAATCACCGATAAATATAAATACCATGAATACCATTCCAAAATCTTTTTCACCTTTGATATTTTCTTCAAAATACGATTCCAATGAGTTATATACATTGACAAATAACGGTCAACAGATAATTGTTAAATTAGTCGAATGTGCGAATGGCAACGATTCAAATGAGCTATGGCTTATGGGTGGCGGTTTAATTGGAAAGTTTTACTTCGTTAATTTTCATTTGCATTGGGGAGAAAATAATCAACATGGATCTGACCATGAAATCGATGGGCAAAAATATCCGGCTGAAGCACACTTTGTTCATAAAAATTATGATAATGGGCAAATAGCTGTACTCGCATATCTTTTTACAATTGAAAACACTGATGCTAATGGATGTAATGAATGGGAAAAGTTTGCCGATGTTGCTAGTCACTTAATGAAAATCAACGATAGAAAAAATTGTTTATTTAATTTGAATGGCTTAATGAGATTACAAAATAAAACCTTTTTTCGTTATGTAGGGAGTTTAACAACTCCTCCGTGTACCGAAGGTGTAATATGGACAGTATTTTCTCATGAAATTTCAATTCAAGAAAAATGTCTAAATCTACTTCGTCAAAATATTATGCGAAAAGCTTATCGGCCGGTACAACCATTAAATGGTCGGGCTGTCTTTAGAAATTATGAATGCTCAAAAACTATTTAAACACATTAAATCACTCTTGATTTTTCCTTTAGTAATGCAGTTTTTTATTTTCATTCATGTACAATAAAATATAAATAGAAACATCTATTTATAAAATTTAAATGGAAAACTCCTGAACAACAATATATTTTTATGCTTCATTCTACGATTATTCATAGATAATATAATAAATAGTTGTAAATTTTAAAGAATAATCAAAGATAGATATTTGCATTACAAGAGTAGTGATTCTATTTTTGAATTTCTTTCTTGTGCTTTTGTGCTTATGAATGCATTGAACGTTTAGAGTTAAATTATTTGACAGACATACTAATGAAGACACACTGCTTTCTGACAGCATAAAGATCATGATTAAATCTTCTTCTTCTTTTACTTCTTCCACTCGACAGTTTTTAATTACGTCTCAACTCTGTCTTTCATTTCCAATCCTCGAGCATCGCTAAGATAAGAAAAAACCTTTCTGAGATAGTGAGAATGTCATGATTTCACATCATTTCTTTTGCATAATTCAAGTATATTTGTTAAAAAGATTGCATGAAATTTTTCGAATAAGATTACAACTATTAGTATAAAATTATTTAGATTGATATATTCGCAACTAACTCAAGAGCTATGTGACTACTATTACCATGAGCTTGCCATTCAATCATATTTTAAATATCAGCGGAGAAACAATATTGCTGCGAATCGATCTAAACGCTGTTACCTAATAACTTAATATTTTTTATATGTTTAGAAGAAATGATTTCATCAAAAAGTTGTGATTTATGATCTTTAATTTTTTTCTGTTAAATTGTCTCGCCTATTTTTAGAAATTCTGCAAAATAATTAGTAAGCGCTGACAAGATTATAGAGCGTGAATTTACTTTCAATCGAAGAAAGATTAATTATAATCTCCGTGTAAATGTGGGGACGAAGATGGGTGCTTGGTTTTCGTTGTATGACTCTTGGCAGATCGTTTCATCTCAGATGGATTCTAATAGAAATTAGTGTAGTGATATATGACATTACGAATTCTTTGTGAAACTTGACATTATACTTAACATGTTTAGTGTCAAATCAGTTGCTGGTGCATCTTTTGAAACGAATAGTAGCATTTTATTGTATGATTGACCAAATTTACATGCAAAACTATTGTCGAATTCATAACATAAATTTATATACCAACATATACATATATATTTGAAACAAGTTAATTAGTAGTCAATAATTGATTCAATTGATGACGCAAACATCAATTTAAGGAAAAAGATGGGTGCTTTAGATGTGTGAAGCCTACCGTCCTCTAGTTATCATTATTTATGAATCGAATACACCCATTATGAAGGGACACATCATCAAGCAAAAATCCTTTCAGACGCCTTTAATCTGATAAATTACACAGAATTATAATCAATGAATAAAAAAAACCTGAGAGATAGAGTGACAAAGCGAGCCTTTCTTCTTTCCTTACATCCTTTGCAGAACTCTTCATTATATCCATTATGCATTAAAATACTCTGTGATGAAGTATGAGGTTTGACATCACCATAGGACAGAAGATCTTACAATTAAATATTACAAACTTTCTCAGTTTATCACGTTCTCATCTTTGCTCAAGATATTATCTAATTGATTCATATAGTTTATATTATATCTTGGAGAAATTCGAATATTAAACTACAAAGACATTTTAAGGCTCAATTTACCATCATGCAGATTCACGTCAGCTTAAATATCAACACAAAATAATGAGTTGGCATAAACTTTCTCATTGATTGTAATGAACAACGAGAGAAACCATGAATGAGATCAATAAGACTTGTCTAAATTGGACACTTTCTGTAATTCATATGCTTGATTGTTCATTTCTAAAAAACCTATATCATTCTTTTAACTGATCAAAATGAAATAGTTGATCTACATTATAAGCATACATACGTCTGACATTTTTTTTACCATACTGACCGTCTAAGTTACATTTTAAAGATGCCAGTGCTAAGTTAGAGACACAACTGCAGTCATTCATGCTAACCTGTCAAATAGGTAATACCATGAGCTGTTCTGTTAAGCTTGTAAAATGAATTCGACACCGATCCATATTTAATTCCAAGGCTTGTTTTATTTCGCTAAGAAATAGTGTTGCACTTTGCTAATTGCTACAAAATAATTTCATATTATCATATGACTATAATCGTTTTTCTTCATTAAAAACAGAAATCTTCGTAAAACTATACAAATGAACAAAATAATAATGATAACGGCTGAATCATAAAAATTGATCATTCTTTATAGATCGCCCGTTAATATCATTTCTACGTTACATCTAATTACTTGATCGTTGGTTATAAATAATTTCTAGATCCTAAGAATAATTTTTAATTTTGGATAATCTAACTTCATCGTTCTGTTACTTAAAATACCTAGTGCACATTGTCAAAAACATCTATATATAGGTAGCTGATGAAAATCATGCTTCTGACATCATGCATGTTTATGTATACTAAAAACTGGGACGTCTAACTGGGCAAAAAATCAAATTAGAACTTTAATCCGAACTCGACCTTGTTCCAATGCATGAAATGGAATGACATAGTTGCCAGTCAGTATAGAAAATCGTGGGTTTGTGTGGGCGGAGATATGTGTCTTCTCAAGATTCATCAACAACCATCAACAAAAAAACACTTAGAGGTTTTTTTCTATGCATTTTTTGCCGTTGATAAAATAAAGCGCATGGTCTTATCAAAGTTTTTATTATGGTGTTTATATATATAGTGGGTATACAAGTTGGATGAAAGAATGAAACGAAACAACAGCTCTGTTAAAAAGGAGTGAAAGAAAAGGAAGTATAAGACCTCCATTTTATTGTGGCGAAAATTCTCTTTCCATAAGACACAAAGATTTTGGTATGGGCTGCAAGCAAGTAAAAATTCATGTAAACACTCCCAGAGACGTAAGAAAATCGAAGGACACCGAGTTTCCAGTATCCGGAAAGATTATTACTAAGACAGATGCACGCAAAATTATCACGACATCAAATAAAAACATGGGAGATTTTCCATCGGAACCATCCAGCAAAGCAGTTGAGGCGCGTATTTCATCTGATACGTCTGGAACTGAAAGACAATACAAAGTAGATGAGAAACGCTTCCCACTAGATGATATCCAAACGGAAGAATCAGACAAAGTTACTAAGAGACACATGACACTCGATGAAGTGCGATCGAAAAGATCTGGCGAACTCGATGAAGTGCGATCAGAACGATCAAACAAAGTAGAGGAAGAGTACCCGCGACTGAAAGTGGTACCTTCAGATATTGACCTTACGCCTCTTGACAGCCATGCTTTCTCACCAACTATATGCCAACAGCGGCAGACCGCTATCGACAACATGGCCAATCGACGAGCAATCGATCAATGGCAAGCAAAATCAATCGAACAGTTAGTTGATTATATTAAAACACTATCTACAAACCAAAATGAAATCGATCGAGCGTGGATTGTCTTCTATTGGATCTCTAAGAATATACGATACGATACAGAAGCTTACTTTAGCAATAACATCGGTTCACAAGCGTCCGGAAATGTATTTCTTAGTGGAAAGGCAGTCTGTGAAGGCTATTCAACATTATATGCAGATTTATGCACTCGGATAGGACTCCAATGTCGTAAAGTGAGTGGTTATGCAAAGGGTTACGGTTTTAAGCCCCGCCAAACAAGCTTTGAAAAGACGGACCATGCATGGAATATACTCACACTGGAAAATGGAAAGTCCTACTTTATTGAATCCACCTGGGGCTCTGGTAGTTTAGATGGCTCGACAAATCAATACAAAGGAGAACTAGCGTCTCACTACTTCTTATGTCGACCAGAGCATATGATCTATGGACACTTGCCAGTTGATTCTCAATGGCAACTGCTCAAACATCCGTTAACAATGAAACAATACCTTATGCTACCGCAGACACACAATGAATTCTTCGAACTCAATCTAAATATCGTATCTCCCACCTATACGTACACGATCACTCTTGAAACAGGGCAATCATATGGAGAGATACTAATCGCAAGCCCAATGAATGATATTGAGTTATCTGGCTCGTTACGTGATGAATCAGATACGAAAATTGAAGGTGGTGATTTTGTGTATTATGATCGTGATCAAAATTTGTGGCGCTGTCGTTTTGCTCCACAAAAGACGGGTAATCATACAATTTTGATATTTGGTCGTCAGAAAAGTGACGACGAAACATCAACTTTGAACTGCACCGTTGAGTTCACGTTTGATATTGATCAGCTTCCTGCAACACTCGTATCTTATCCCCTCATATGGTCAGATTTTTTCGATTACCATCTTGAAATCATCAAGCCTGTCAACTCTCGTTATATTGAATGGCCGTCAAACAACAATATTCCCTATAGTGAAGTTCTTGTTCGTTGTCCTGATGACGTTTATCTCTCGACAACAATTAGAGATTGTTTTAGTGGTAAACATATAGAAAATGCGTCATTGGTAAATTTTAAGATCAAAGAATCGCTGTGGCAATGTCTCTTTGCTCCACCTGCCAGTGGTACTTCATATAAAGTGACGTTATTCGCTCGGCGTCTCCATGACAATCAATCGCATTGTGTTGCTCAATTTGATTTGCAACAAGTCCATAAATCTACACTTCAAAATTGCATTCATTTTCCGGTTACTTACAAATCATTCGCAGAAACAAAATGTAATTTGTTTGAACCGCTCGACGGAATGCTCAAGAGTGGATCAAATATTCGATTTCACTGTCGAATTCCTGCTGCCTGTGAGGTAAATATAACGGTCGATGGACAGTGGCTGCAAGGTGATTCAACATCATATATGAGTGAGAATGATGTCTACCAACGAGAAATTCGAGTAGGGCAGAAGGAAGTGGCGGTATGGGTAAAATTTGACAAGGGAAAGTCAAACTATACAGGATTACTAAAATATTCAGTGAAATAATGTAAAAGAAAATGATCATGCTCATCAATAAATCATCATGGTCCAAGTATATATGTTCTTCCATTGTGAATAGAGTACATGTGAGAAATCGATGGTATGAATGTATGTGCGCGTGGGTTTCTTCTTCTTATATACTATAGACTCTATAGTAATCCACAAGCTGGGCTTGATTCAGCTAACATTTACTGTCACGATGGTATTTTGAATGCTACATACAGGGTTCTATGAAGAATTGATATCAACAATAGTCATAATAATACCAAGAAAATTTCTGAAAGGAGGAATCAGTGAACTTTCTGATTCAGTTAGTTTTGAGTCTAATACACATGATACAAGCATTGTCTCAGTTTTGTTGAACATTTGTGACTTTCGTCGGTTTTTTCGATTTTTCACTGTGTCTCATAGTACTTCTACACTCATGTTATCCTGTGAGCTTCAAAATAATAGAAAATTCCACATTTCGCTAGTATATATAGCGTCTCATGTGAATTTCAGTGCTGTATCCATTTTTGTCCACCTAGAAGCTTCAATAATTTACTGCTCTTCCTTTGAAATTTCTACTGAAAGTATCTTTTTCAAACTGGAAAGACAAACCTCGCCATTTTACTCTTTTTTCTTGACCTCAATTGACTTTCGATGATAAAATCGACTTTCTCTTCAATGCTGCCATTCAAGAAAATTATTCTTTCACTTGCTTAAAATTCCTTCCATTAAGATACACCGAACCGAATAAATTGGATATTTTGGAAGATTTTTATCTAAGGAATATTAGTCGATTGTTAGGTGCTAGTGTGGATATCACTGATGCGACTTGAGACCTAGCAAACTTACTTAAACCCATACACATCCTTGTCGTTACATTCGTTATTAGAAAGTAGATCGAAGAAGAAGAACTTGCTCTAGCAAGCTGATACATGAGAGAAATCCTATATACGGTGTGCACCGTTCAATACAACATGCTAATTGTGTTTCAAAGATATCCGTTTTTTTCTCATTTTTGTCTTGCACAAATTGAAAGCAACAACCTTAAATAACAAAAAATAAGAAAACGTTTTATTTTTCGACTGTGTGCCGCAACTTTTTAGAAAATTCATTAATTTCTGTTACCACGACGCAGTTTTTCGTATTTTATTGACTTAAGGATTGATGGTAGCAAATCACGAACAGCAACGCACACTGAATGTGAGCATTCGAAAGTGAATACAAAGATCATGCTTCTAGTGGAATATTTAATTGTGAAATAATAGCGTTTAGAGAAAATGATAAAAAAACATAGTAGAACACATAAGTTAGCAAGATTTCATGTACGTAAGCGACCATGGAGGAAAACTCGCAAAAACATGAAGCCGAAAAGCTAGGTAAGTAGTGAGCAGATGTGCATGTCAGTCAGGGTACCGGTGTCGATATACTTTCGTTCTGTGTAAAAGATTGCTAAAACGAGAGTCACGTACACGTAGCAACAGTAAAATCAAAACTGATATCTCTTCTAGACCAACAACCATCGTTATAAGATAATTTGAGGAAGATGGGATATTGAAAGCTCACTACATTATTGAATCAATAATATTTAGCATATGAATGAACGACAGACAATGTAGCAAAATAGTAGGAAAGTCAGGTTTTTTAAGCGTTGAGATAATTGAAAAACGATAGAAAATCAAGATAATTATTCTGATGATCAGATTCTGGTCGGAATCCAACAAGATGGTATAGATTCTTCATAAACTAATTTTGGATGCTATCGAATTCTAAGAGAGGAATTTAACGGAATCTCAAGTGAGCTGCTAATCCCCTTTTAGTAGTATCACCGAGTGTTAAATAGCACACAACGAATAAAATAGGATTCATCCGTCAGATACGTTTATAGGTTTGTCTCCCAGAATCTCATCAAAGTTTTTGACGTTGATCAGATACGGTACCATCCGGTATTGACTTCATTTACCCGGGAATAATTACTAGTTGTGACTATCTGTGAGTTCCATGGAGAAACTTAATGGTCTGTATTGAATACGAAAACTGATGAAATAATCAATTAAAAACATATTTTACGACCATACTTTTATCTTTGGATAGTTTTGCCTTTGTAGGCAATTATAGAATGATTATTTGATTGTGTATTTCTAACTTCTCAACCATTTTATGAGAAATGTACATGAATTTTCAGATTTAATACATGAAATCAGGAAATTTGATACAAGTATGGTTGGTCCCAACGAACGATAACTCTACGAGACATCATGAACACTACTACGGCTAGATTATGTTCGGAAGAAAAGTTTTCCTAATGTAATAATTATAAAATACGTACGCAAGTATCTACCTAGAGAATTGATTAATTCCTGAAACGAAAGTAGAAATTTCCTTTCCATTTCTTTAGTTGAAGAATATATGGATGCTTTTGAAATAATTCTTATTATTGACGTTCTAATAAATTAAAAATAGGCATTGTCTCGAATCAATGAATAACGGGCACAATCTCTTCAATTTTCATAGATATTATGTTCCGATGTTGGTACGATTGTATTCTGTAGAAAAAATAATAACGAACGAAAACAGTAACTAAGAAAAATCTTGGATGTTTTCCTGCACATACACATAATCGATTCACCAAAACGTCTAAGGAAATTTTTCTCTGAAAACACAGAGCTCATCCACAGTATGTTTGTATAAGTATTCACACAAACATTTTCTTCGATAATTCATCAACACAAAAGTAATGACCATTGATCTGTCATGCTTGTTGATTTACACGCGATTTTCTGATGTACTGTAGGTTTCATCGACAATATTTTTGATACTTTTGTGTACTTGACATAGAGTACTAATAGACAATAGACAGGTTGAAGATAGAATTCGGTTACTTTCCATGTCCATCATGAACGCTGTGTTTCTTTCGTCATCGATTTTTGTCTTGTATGAATATCGCCAAACAAACGGGATCGAATTTCATTGAACATTCTTCCTTATAACTAACTTCATTTTATGAAGGCTTTATTTTCTTGAATGCAGTTGTTCTATGTGATGTCTACCACTGATCGATATGAAAAACGATTTCGAAATATCAGTGAAATGTAGAAAGGACATCTATTTATTTTTTGTTTATAATTTGTGTTGTATAAAGGTATGATTGGTCGTTCAACACAGAGGTGCATCTATTGTATACATGACCGACGTTTGCTTACACAAAAATGATATGATCGCATTTCAAATGATCATGAATCTATAAAAAGCTGTTATGACACGTAATTCTAATGAAAACATATAAAACCTTTGTTGAATGATAGAAATATCTTAGAATTGATAAATACATGTAATGCATATATTGAAACGGTTTTTGAAAATATTAATATTTAATCGATATAGCTCGATGCTTGGTAAAAATGTAACGGAGCCAATTGTATTCAACAGCAACAATAATTAGAGCGACATAGAAATGAGTTAAAAATAAGGGCTCCACCTCGACTAAATACTACCTATATAGAATAGGAACGACGATTCACGTGTAAGAATTTCTAATTTTCGTTATATCAATATTAACCATTTTCGACAAGGCTACATATTCATGGCCGAGGATAAGACAAATGAATCTTCACATGACTGAATAATTTTAAGATACAATATTATTTCAAGTAGTACGAATCAATTAGAGACAGTTTTCATTTTTTTTTATTTGAACGCCTCCGAAGAAGCAGCAAAAATTGCAACGACTCCGACAGAAGCCAGAATCGAGCGGGATATTGGGTATTAGTTTTCAACTAGCAATAACCTCTCCTCGCGAAACGCTCATTGGATAAGGTACTGCCGCTGCGCAAAGATACTTACATCGATGGTTCACTGGTTGTTATAAAGAGAAATATACGCAAAACAAAATCGGTGAATAGCTAGCTGCATGGACAAACAAACTTGTGTAACCTATGAATCATAACAGTGGAAACACAAAAGATACACAACAAAAAGAGAAACGGAAAGAAAAATGAAAATTTTCTTTTCTTTCTGATCGAGAGACAATTCACTCAAAATGGTTGGCCACCGTGCCTTTTTAAATGGAACAAAAAAAAATATTAAATTGTTCATACTTTTCTTTCTTCGAACATCAATAATTTGCTTAGAGAAAATTCATTCCAACTTGAGAATATATGCATTGATTGATAGTTCTGTTGTTTACTTTTCTAACGAAATAAAATTAATATTTAACAAATGGTTTATGAATGACATAGATATGTAACGTCCGATTCTCTATAATTTTGTTGAAAGTTAAAATGTCGAAAAACACTGCCAGAAATTCACGAATTATTTATCTTACCATAAAATAAAAACGAAGTAGTTTTATTCGAATCAAATAATTAGGTTGTTAGTGTGGGGATATTTTTATTAGTAAGGATGTTTTTTTTTGTCATTTATAATTTCTACCGATTTGCTGTTACGTCCTTGGTTTGAAAAGTTTTAATGTAAGTCTTTTTCAAAAATATATTTTGCATCATCGATATCTTCGTTGCAGCTGCTTACTAACATAGCTAACATATTGATAGCGATCAGACTTTGAGATGCAGTATTTCTTGTTTCTCAATAAACATTTTCAAATTAGTTTTCTTTTCAACGTCATTGGCATGAGTGTTCCCTACATTTAACATGAAAAGTGTTAAAGACGACGTATTTAAATTTACTGTTTTGAAATAAGAATTGTAACAGGAAAACCTAATCTAAGTTATTGTGACTAAGAAAATATTACACTTTAACTTCGACATAATGAAATAAGTGGAAGTTCCGTGTATGATTATGCCTTGATGAAACGTAAACTGCATTCAGGAGATACTTATCGTACTGGCGGTGTCTTCATTTTTCCTACTCAGATCGTACATGTGTGTAATCTATCGAAATGTGTACCATTTCTTGACGTAAAGACCGTCAGAGTACCTAAAATGACCAGAAATAATTCTAAACAGCTTAACTGAACTGTTTCTATTGATCTAATTGCAAGGAAGAATCGAAACAAGAAATCTTATAGGTAACCTTTTCTCTAACCAAAGTATGAGGAAGTAAATGCTATTTATTATTGTTTGTCAGGTTGAATGAATAACTAAAATTTCATTATGGCTACCTTGAAAAATACAATCTATATTCTTTTACAAAATTAAGTATCAACAGTATGTGTGTGATAAAATAGAAATATTTCAGTGAAAGATCTAATGATTGCCTTTGAATCATCTTTAGTTGAATAAGTTCAATCTAATCTTTAATCCCAATAGTTGTATCATAGGCAACAGTGATCACATTACATTGACAGATGTCTTGTGTTGTAAAATATTACTCTCTCTCTCTACACACGCACAGTTCTATGAAGTCTAAATAGAACTGTATATGCTATTTCATGTTTTTAGATGCTGAAAAGATCACACTTGAACTTTTATTTCAGTTAATTACAATGTTTACTGCATATGACATACTACATTCAATGTAGGATGTATTTCTTCTTTCGAAAGTATGCTCGTTTTTACAGATGAATCATGTATTCCTACTGGGAAAAAAATCATTTTTTCCCAGTAGAAATACATTTGTTTCTTTGTAAACAATTTCATGACAGTTCAATAGCTTCTCTGGGATTCATTTTTGCTATCAAGCTAGATAGTTGCATTGAATATTTAAAAATAGAAAATCGAATTATTTTTGATTTGTAAAAGCGTACCGCTGAAATGTTAAATGAAAGAAATTCGTATATGTGTCTATTATACTTTTCGTCCGTTTAAAATAAAACAAGATTCATGACATCATAAAGCATACAAAACAGAACGCAAAAACATATTTCTGCATAAACCCAGCGTGGTTCTTTGAATAGACGTCGAAAAACAACAAGTGGGTAAACGTATTGAAATAGTTTGCTGATAAAAGTCATGTCTGGCCATCAAACTTCAGATAGAAGTTCCATAGAAGATTCGTAAGTAATAGCTCTCACTATTAAGGAAATAAATTTTACATTCTAGTGATGCATTCATCAATGAGAAGATGCTAGGATTTTGCCCTCGCTCCTATCAAGTATACTCATTTTTTCCCATAAAACACAAGTCAGTTGTCCTAGTTTATGTTTACGTAGACAGAAATTATGGAACAAGCTAAATCAGAAAACCTAATCGTTTGTCTACCAACTGGTAGTGGGAAAACATATATTGCTATAATGCTTATCAAAGAATTATCTCCCATTATTCGAAAAAATCTCACGGAGGGTGGAAAACGAACAATTCTTCTTGTGAAGACTAGTAAGGAATATCTATTGATCATGTAAAAATATTCATGCTTTTTTTCTTTTATTTCTTAAGCTGAGCTTGCTCGACAACATTGCGAAACTTTCAGCAATCATCTTGATTTAAAAATAAAAGATTTTGCTTCATCAAAAATCAATCTAAACAACGATAATCGTTGGAAGAATTTGTTAAAAGATAACCAAGTATTAATTTTCACTGTGCAAAAATTTCTTAATTTACTCGATCATAATCTTTTTTGTAAGATTTTTTTATTTATTTCTTTAGTCTTCATTCATATTGTTGTATTTTTCAGCGTTGGATCAAGTTAATTTATTAATATTCGATGAATGTCATCATGCAACAGGTGATGATCCCTATGCTTCGATTATGAAAAAGCATTATACTTCGTGTTCACAACGTCCACGTGTACTTGGTTTAACAGCATCGATTAGTGGACAAAAAATTGAACCGAAACACCTGCAAAAAGCTGCTGAAGAACTCGAAGCAGTTTTTCAGTAAATAGACCATTTTACTCAGCGCTGTCTTAGCCGAAAGGAGGCTTGTTCTCTCTTCTGCGCGTTCCCTCTGTTCTCTATAGGCTGTCGATGAATATTCTTGAGAAAAATTCGTGACTATTTGAGTGATTGTTCGAACTCGCGATCGGTACTTCGGAAGTTATTGGAAAGTAGATTTTTTGCTAGAAATGTCATACACACGATTCCGACAATCACTAGTGCAATTCAGAAAATTTTGTTCACCATTGCTTCGATAAGAAAATATTTTTCTCCGTCAGAGCGTTTAGAAATTGTTGTTGATCACAAGAAGTATTTATGAAGAAAATTGCAAACTTATATTCTTCTTTTCAAGTTCGTCGTAAATCTGTTGAATGAAATCGAAAAGAAAAACAGTAAAAATAATTACATATTATAAAAGAAAAGTCCCATCGACTGAAATGCTCTATAAAGTTTTTCTAAACTACTTCTTCTGAAATATTATCAAAAAAAATATCAGCGTAGACTGTCTTAATTATGTAATTTGTGTCGACATATACTGATATCTTAGCATTCTGAAGATTTTTCAACGCGAATTAAAAGACAAGTATCATATATGATGAAAAACTATGCATATCTACAGGGCACGCATCGAGACTGGTTCGAATCGAATTGAAATAATGGAGAACAGTACATCAGTTGAGGTTCAACCCAAAATTTGTCGAAATTACAACCAATATATTCGCCAGAATAAGTCAATTATGAGTATTTTTTCAGTTAGTATTCAATTGAATGTTGATGATACATTTAATTATTTTTATTGTTCGTTACGTAGGTAGTGAAATTACTGTTGGATGAAATTACTATTTATTTAAGAAAAAAATCAAGTCCAGTTGTATTAGACAATGATCTTTCAAATAGAAATGAGCAGCCAAATTTCATTGAATTTCAGTGTCGAACTTTAGACCAGCTTAAATGTCATCTTGAGAACATACTACATATTGGCTATGATATTGGTTTACATGGATTTTCTCTTGGATTAATATCATTAAGAAATTATCTTAGATCGAAAATTGTATCAACACGTATAATTGATCAAAATATAAAAGATTTATATGAAAAAGCAATGGAGAAAATCGGTTTTTTGATCGAGGATAAACTCAAAGATTTGCCTAACGATCAACATGTTTTATATAGTGACAAAGTAATTAAATTAGTAGAGCTGATTGAAAATAATCGTCTTGGTCAATCTATTGTCTTCGTTGAACGCGTTCACACGGCAGCATTCTTATGTCAAGTCCTAGGAAAAATCTTGGACGATTCATTTAAAATCAAATACATTGCTGGTTCGAAAACTGGCATCGATGGTATAAATTGTTCAAATAAATATCAAGTGTGATCATATATAGTTTAAGAAAAGAACGAAACTTCTGATCAATTCTTATGAGTTTTAGCGTGAAGAATACATTCAAGTATCACATTCTGTTTATAGGATTGTCATATGCTCGTTTAATTTCATTTATTAGTTAAATTAATTATAAAATATTTTTCCTTTAAAATAGAGTTCAAAAATGTTTTTGTGTAAAAAATATCATTTGAGTTTGAGATATTATGTTTTCTCGTTTGACCGTAGTGTAGTGCTCAACAAGACTTTCAACATGACAGCTTAACTTATCTAGTTATGTATAAAGCATACAAATCCCTTTGTCAACTTCAATCATTCTTAGTGAAGAAAGATTCTTGTCATTTCGATTTCAACCAGAAATACCTTTTCTATGGCAAGGAAGAGACATATTGGCTGTATAGTTTATTAGAAGTTTTACGTCGAATTTCTTGAACGCTAGTATGACAAATGAGGACGGTGCTAACAAAAGTATCGAAATGAAACGGCATTTTTTTAAGACAATGACTCCGAATGAATTCTATGAGAGAATCAGCGATCCAATTCTGAAATGGATTGTTAGAAGTGATACTGAAGTAAGCATCGTTTTATCTGTAAATAATTATATTTCATGAGGCTTGTTGTTGAAAAGTATAGTATTGGATTTGAATATTCATAATTTTGCATATTATTTTAGACACTTGCATGTCAACCTACACTCGGAATCATACAATGTCGTCAGCCAAATGGCAAAATTTTGCAATTCTTAATGAAATTAGTTGTGATATTCGTTCATTATACTATTGTTTCATATCCATTGGTTGTTGATACAGTTATGTAAGATTGTTGCTTCCTTCCAAAAGTGTTTTCAACATAATGGAGGAACAATTTCCATGAGATTTACTTCAAATATTCGAAAAATACAAGTACATCATTGAAAAGAACATTGTAATCATTCCAACGCTTATCACTCAATATATCCTCCCAGGTCAACAGATGAATTAGGGTTTGTTGCGACAAGTATACATGTTTCTGCATTTTGCTTCTAGTCATAATTATCGAACTTGCCTCATTCACAAGTAGATGTTAAATTCTTGCTGCTTATTTGAAAGAAAATAGATGTATCTATATAAGAAGCATTAGTAAAATCGAATAAAACGAGTCCTGCTGAAACGAAACTTATTCAGAATCCAAAACGTTTTAAAAAAACTCATCACGGAAAAAAATGCAAGCATATATGATTTTGATCATTAATCTTAACACTTCCTGCGATAGTAACATGAATATGAGTGAATCATATGTCACTCCAGTAGTTATCTAGAAAATTACGGAACAGGCCGTTGTATTTTGATGATAATTCATTTCATCTGTACACTACCGTTAGCAGTTACAGTTTCTCTTTGTAAACGATGTTGATCTTGCATTGGCTAGAAAGTCATCAATTAAAATGCATTCTTAAGTAATATCTAACCAAGTAGATATGATATACTAACTAGATTATGCTTGGGTGACAGATTCAATTGATATTTCGTTGTATGTATATATATATATACATAGTACTAAAATGAACTGAAGTATTGAAAGCCTAATCGATCCTAGTGATTCATAATTTTGATATTTTCATTTTCATTTTCCAAATATGCGCAAGTATTTCAAAATTTCACTTAGAGTATGATGTCTAATGCTTTTGTCGATACAGGTCATTATTAGTACACTTATTTTGTTTTACAAAGTTGATGTCATGATATTTGATAGATTTCAAAGTTGTCGTAGAATTTCGCCAGAAATATATCAATATTCTGATATCCACGGCTATCGTTGAAGAAGGTTTCAATTCCGATTATTCTATGAATCTTAGTATTGTATTCATTCCTGTGTTTAAGGTTTGGACATTCCCGCTTGTAATTTAGTGGTTCGTTTTAATAAACCAAACAATTTTTCATCATACATGCAATCGAAAGGACGTGCTAGATCACGGAATGGCAATGCATTATTTGTTATTCTCATAGATGAATTGAACGTTGAATATTATACATCGAGTAAAGAAGAATATCGAAACTATGAATACATGGAAAAAGTCAAAATTTAATGTTTGTTTTGCATCTATGTTATAAATTTCTTTTCTGCTAAATTTAGATGTTGAAACGAAATTTCAAGGTTGATTATAGCAGTGATAATTCTTCTAATGATTATCATAAGTCATTAGAACCGTATAAAACTGAAAATAATGTCACAATCGATGGGATACGTGCTATACAAATCATTCATCAGTAGATTATAACGCGACATCATTTTGTTTTCTTTTTTAAATTTTCTTCAAAGGTATTGTGCTGTGCTTGTTAAAACCGAAGTTTTATCTCCACGATTTTGTCTATATGAAAATAATAATAAGACATTTAAATGTGTTCTATCGATGCCAGCAAACTGTCCCATACGAGACGATATTGTTGCAAGTTATTTTGTGTCACATTCAAATCTTATTCTTTTTAGTTTCGTTCTTCTTCAGTGTGAAAATAGCAACAAAAGACTGGCCAAACAAGAGTGTTCTTTAAAAATGGTTAAAATGCTTCACAATATAGATGAACTTGATCAAAAGTGTCTACCGATTCGTGATGAACAATGTGCAACTATGAAAAATGATGATGATGAAAGTGATACTGATGCAACTGAACAAGTATCATATGAAATAATTCAAAAGCAGGTATTTAAGTATGAGTTCGATTTCAAAATCATATTAAATTATTTTTGTTGTGACATATTTTGAAATAGACTTCCTACTTCTTTCATGATTATGATATTTCGTCTGTTTGTTGGCATTTATACCGAATCAGTGTTTCTGATAATAATGATCTTGGCTTTATTGTTCCATGTGATTTAATAAAGGTATTATACGTATTTAAAATTTATCTTCATTTAAAATATGCTTTACAGTTTTTGAAAGAACGTTCCAGATAAATGTAGCATCAGTACCTTACTATAAGAAAGTTCTTCGAAATTAGGTTTTCCGAAAAATCAACGAAGCTTAGAACATGATATACAATAAAATTATTAAATACATACTTAACTACCGAACGAATCTTCTCTATCCTGGAGGCATTCTGACGAAGTTCAGTAGCAAACAAATCCTTTATTTTAATTCATAGTCCAAAGTATAATTTATTAGAGTGACTTTTTTCTTCAGTAGTTGCTGTAGATCATCTTGAAAGTGATTTTTATTCTGTAGGATGACTTACGAAGAATTCGTCAAATGTGCTTCCAACAGAATATCTCTCATAGAAATCGATTGGCTACTATCATTACGCAAGGATACACAGCTGTAGTATGGCTCATAAGAATAGACTTTAAAATCTTTTGATTTGTTGACGAGCTATCTATTCACTGCTTACACTTTTGAAACAACACTAGAGAATTGTTATACTTTTTTCCTAGTTGCCAATATTTAATTTATATGGACGTAGCGGTGAATTATCTGTAAAAGTAAAATACTTAAAGCCAATCGATTTTGAACAATCTAAAATTCAATTGGAAGAATTTTGTCGATACATTTTTGAAGATGTTTTTAAAGGTATGAATACAGGAATAGAATCAATACTCAAATTCGATATTCAACATTCTACTTTTAAATTGCTACCATGTCTATTGAAAGGTAAGTGACATAGATTCTTTTTGTTTTCATGGAATTCGTCTTTTTTCTATTCATAGAATCTGATGAAATCGATTATCAAAGAATGATGACAATGTGCAGCAGGAAAAATAAATTAATCGAAAATTCATCCGAACTAAAAGATGATGAACTTTATTATCCTTTTTATTCATCAACAACAGAAATTTATACTATTATTTCTGATGTTTCTCTTTTGAAGCGAGTAACAGATCCATGGCAATATAAAAAACCAATCGAAACTATTAACAGCTATGCTGATTATTTCGAGTACAAGCTACCAAATATCCATATTCAACGAAACCGTCTAATGGCTACAATGAAGACTTATCAAAAACCAAGAATAAACTACTTGAAAGATTCTCCTTTAAAGAAAGAATCCAGCGGTACAAACAATACAACAACTTATCATTACCCAATAGAAGTTCTTCGTTATGCTCCACTTAATAAAATAGATCTTGACTTGATTTACAAATTACCAAGTATTCTAGTTCGCATTTCGCAATTGTATTATATTGAACAATTGAGAAAATTACTAGCAGATAACATTCAATCTTATGCGGTATAGTAATATATATATATATATACAGAGAGAGAGAAACGTTGTTTATGAGTCACATTTCATATTTATTTATCATGCTAGTTGTTCAATGTTGAATCTATGACAAGTGTTACTTTCGATGATTGTCTTACGGATAAACTTTCATTAGTAAGATAGGCCATGAGATTAAAATATTGATTGTATTGTTTTATTTTATAGAACACATCAACTATATTACCACTTGCTACTATTAATTACGACCTTTTCACGCAAAGCAATAATGATCTTCAACCGTCGCCTCATTTAATATTTCAATCAATTACTCGACGTTCAGCAAATGAAAAAACTGATTTGGAAAATTTAGAAATACTTGGTGATTGTTTTCTGAAATTATCAATGTCGATGTCAATGTATCATCAGTATCCGTTCGATGGTGTTGGTAAATTATCAAAGAAAAAGGATGAACAAATTTCGAATAAAACTCTTTATCAATTAGCAAAGGACAAAAAATTACTAAATTATTTATACGTTGATAAATATATTTATGAAGGTAATGAAGCCAATTGGATACCACCTGGTTATCAAATCGATGCAGCAGTATCAC